>WOAB01000348.1:0-115000 GCA_027886185.1 Rheum nobile
TCCAAATCAATCTTCCCAAACCCAAATTTCATATGGTTCATTTCCAATCAGCATGGACTTCAATAGAGTTGTAATTGACATTTGGCAATCAATAGTTGGTATTTGGAAATTAATTCTCATTGGCCAAAGCGGCATAAATGTTAGCGTTGATACGACTTAGCACAGGTACTGTGAATCGTTTTGCTCCTCTCTGTACTTCTAATCAGGCTCATTTGGTACGGATGGCAAAAAGCAATGAGCGGTGGAGAGAAATTGTGGGAAGGGAAGAGACAGTTTACCGGTAACGGAAACGGAGCATCCGACATCATGACCCGAATTGCTCTTGAACCCGCAAACCCCTCCCACGCGCTCACAATCTCCGCAATTAGGGGCGTCCCAATTAAGCGGTATAAAAGCAGTGCCCAGATCCGAACCCGATTGATCCCGGTAAACCGGCCACAGAATTGGAGACCAAACCGATTTGATCACCCGACACCGGCGCGATTCGACCAAGAACTCCACCGTGGACTCGCGAGAAGTCACGTACACCGTGAAATTCTCACCGCTGAGACACGCCACCGCCACCGCTCTCCTAGCTGGCGTGCTCGGATTCCCCTCCGGGCAGTTGAGGAAAGTGTAATTCCGGCTTTCGGCGCCGAAGAACGGTGATCTCGTCAGGTCTAGAGCTAGGATCCGTTTCGGGAGGCATCTTTCCGGGTCGGACATCCATATCAGCTGGTTCGCGTAGTCGATTATTTGAACGGTGAAGTTGCCGGAGGAAGGTAGGGAAACCATCGGCTGATGTGTTCGTTTGTTGCAGTGGAGGTGGAATCCCGGGTAGCCGCACCGGCGGGAGTGATTGGCGCCGCTGGCGGTGAAGGGGAAGCGGATGGGCGGCGTTTGGGCTCCATCGCCGTCGCAGTAGCGAGTGGGACAGCTCTGAACGGAGAGGGTTTTGTATGGGAGTGAAAGGAAGAAGAGCGGAAAACAGGGGAAGAAGATAGAGAAATGAATTGAGAATTTGTTGTTGTTCATGGTGTTTGGGGGAATCATTTTTGCCATTTCTGCTGTAGTGTTCTACAAATTTCCGCTTAGATATTAGGCGGTCATTCCCCGCTTAAGACCCCGTCTAGGGGAGAAAAAGTTTTCGTTGTTGTAGAAGTAATAATATCTTAGAAAATGACGGATGTATAGAACATAATTTCAAATTATGTTTTATAAAATAAGACACATAATAAAAAATTAAATCTCATCCTAATATAGTTTTATAAACATTAATGAATTTGAGAGAACATAATAAGATAATTACATAGATTATACATTAATTTTTAATCCGTCTAGACCCCATCTAGCCGCTAGCCACTAGGCCCCACTTCACCGCTCAACTCTCGACTAACGACTTTTAAAACATTACCCACAACACTGTTTTTTTGTTGGTGCGTTTCTTTTGCTTGCAGGCAAGTAAAAGGATGGGTTCTAAAAAATTTCTTTCTTTTTGGTTGCTCGATGCGGTGTCGTTTTCTAGTAGTGGTTGGTTACTGAAAGTCATGTGTGACTGCAATTAGAAGGGACGTGTCACAAAGTTTTGTTGTTTGTCAATGTTGTTAAGCTGTTGTTTGACATATCTACAATAGGACTGTAATTTCTTATAAACCATGATACTAAATCATTGGTATATAACATGCTGGGTTATTGTAGGGAAAAATGGTTTTATTTCTCAAAGCCTACCTATTCCAATAGCACAATAACACTGAACTAGAAGAACCAAAGAATCATGGAAATGTGCACAATGTATTAGCATATGATTTTAAACCCAACATTACCGTTGTTAATTGTTATAGTTGTGCACTTGGTCATATATTAATTCCCATGTATTAAAATGCAATCTAGCAGGGACTAAACTAAAAAATGGGCTTGGTCATATATTAATTCCATGTGCACTAAAAAATTGAAGGTCTACTGCAAATGGACTTGGCCTTACACCCTACCTACGTGATAAATGAATAACGTGTTTACTTGTTATTTCCAATAAGATGGGGTAATTTGATATACTCCTAAAAATGTATTAAATGAACACCTAAAAATCACCAATTAGCCCTTAACTAATCACCGGTGACTAAAAATTCATGCTAAGTTTTAGCAGCCGTTGACTTGTCCATATACAGGCGGCTCACCAATACGATTTACGAAACGCTGTCGTTTCGCGCCCGAGATTTCATCCCTTTCCTATCTTCGCCCAAAATTTCACAGACCAAAATATCAACGAGAGAAAGACAGAAAAAGCTCACCAAGCGTAGAATTAGAAACGGAGCATCCAACCTCAAGACCCGAATCGCTGCTGAACCCGCACGACCCGCCACGGTGCTCACAGTCGCCGCAGCCAGGCGCGTCCCAGCCGAGCGCAATAACCGCCCGGTCCAGATCCGGACCCGAATCGTCATCGTACAACGGCCACATGCTCGGAGACCAAACCGATTTCATCACTCGGCACTCGCCTGATCCGACCAGCGACTCCACCGCCGACTCCAAATACGTCGCGTACACCGTGTGATTCCCGTCGCTGAGGCACGGAACCGGAGCGGCCATGACCGGTGAGCTCGAATTGGCGTTCGTGCAGTTGAGGAACGTGTGGTTTCTACTCTCGGCACCGGAGAACGGCGATCTGGCGAGGTCCAGGTTCAGGATCCGCTTCGGGAGGCAATTTTCCGGGTCAGAGACAAGTACTACCTGGTTGACGTAGTCGATTACTTGAACGAAGAAGTCGCCGGAGGAAGGGAGGGTGAGAATCGGCTGCTGGTTTTGGCCGTCGCAGGTCAGGTGGAACCCTGGGTAGCCGCACCGGCGGGAGCTGTTGCTGCCGGCGGCTATGAATGGGAAGCGGATCGCAGGGGCTTGGGGTCCGTCGCCGAAGACAGCGGCGGCGCTTGGGCAGTAGTAGGTGGGGCAGGTTTCCAGGGAGAAGCTTTTGCGTAGGAGGGAAGGGATAAAAAGGGCGATGAAATGGCAAGGGAAACGGAATCGGAACCGGTACGACGTTTTCTCGCTACAGGTGTTTGGGGAAACCATATTTGTTTTCTTTTCGGATTCCCCGCGGCCCGCGATATGTTTGATTTCGTTTTTGATTGTATGAAAATATAGGGTAGTGGTCTGGGAAGGTAAGGTGGGAATTCAAATTTTAATATTGTAAACGGTGTCGTTTTCCGGTAGTGGTTAGCTGTGTTATGTCATCTATGACTTCAATAAACAAGAAAAACAAGTAAACAACACACTTTTGACTGTTAACTTGGATTATCATACTGCTTGTGTATATAAATTATTTATGCAAATATTAGCTGTGCAATTATCATTGCATACCATTCTCATCACTGTACTTCAGACTCCAATTCTGTTACTTTGAACAAGCCCTTGCAAAAGTTCAGGACTTGTCAATCTATGAGTCCTGATGAAGATTAGGGATTTCCCTCTCAAAACCAAAACATCCGGAATCATTGGCTAAGAGAGCAAGGAGCTGTAGCTGACACCTATCGAAGCTGATGATCAACAAGCCAAATATTCCGAGGATCTGAGCATCCCAAAGGTGAAAAGAAAGAAGGAAAAACACCTCATTGTGGCAGAAGGAAACAAACAGACATGTTCAATGCTACAAAACAAACTGGTGATCTTACTTAGCTACTGCAATAGAAGAAGAAGAAGAAGAAGATAATCTCTTGTTGATGTAAGAGTCAAAGAGTTCGGGTAACTGATCCTTGAAAGGCATAACATAACTTAAGAAGCGATGCTCAGGCATGTACACGAAATGACAAAAACTAGCCTTACTTGTGATCAGACTCTTCTCGGTCAAAGCCTTCCACATAGCCCTTCTCGGCAAAACTCTGTTCTCCAAGCTGAAATTCAACAGACTGGGGAAACGCGCAATGTAACTGGGCTCATAACCCAGCTCCTTCATGTAGTAATCCAATCCCCTTCTGATCTTTGCCTCAGACAACCTCAAGCAACTTGGCAAGGCTCTTACTATTGTTTTTATCTCGTTCTCTGACCATCCATAGCTCCTGAAAACCCCAAACTTCAACTCTATAGTATCTCTGCTAAGGGAAGAAAAAACGTACATTCCATACAAGAACATGGTCGATTCGCGCGGGATCTCCAATACTGTCTCAACATCCCTCAAATTTTTCTCAAGCAGCTCAATTTGGCAGATTAAGTGCCAAGGATTATACAGAACAAGATCTGCAAGTCTCTTCCCTGAGAGACCGTAGCTTCTTAGCAGCAAAGCATTTGGGAGCATTCTCCTGACGTTGTAATTAACCAACAGCGGGTTGCGCTTAATGGCTTTGGCCACAACCTCGTCGCTACCCAGAATCGATCTCAGGCATTGAACTGAGGGTTTAATATGGGAGTTTATACTCCTACACAACATCGAAGGGTTAGATGCAACAACGCTGCCAAGCTCAGAATCAGAAAATCCAAGTTCCTGAAAAACCCTAATTTTGGGGATTAGGGTTTTGTTAATGTCGCGGGATGCGAGCAAACGGGCGTCGTAGGAAACGATGGTTTTGATCTGAGATTGTTCAAAACCGATTTGCTTGAGAAGATTTATCACGGCAGTAGGTTTTTCCAGGGATTTCAAGTAACTGACCTTCTTTGATGCAGCAACTGCTTCTTCTCGGGAAAATCCTAGGGAATCCACCAAGTAATCTGCCAGAGAATTCACAGGCTGTTGTAAAGATGTCGTAGTTGTTGAATATAAAATAAGAGATCTGCTACGCAAGGCGTTATTGATTTGAACGCCATTGAAAATGAGCTTCAGCATACTTACTACTTGCTCACTCAAAGAGAGAGAATTCGTGAAAACGGGAAGGACGGAAAGAGGAGGAGGAAGGAGAGGATTGGAAACTAAGAATGTGAAGTAATGCATCGGCCCAGTAGTAGTTGGATTATTCATGATGGGCCTAACCACATTGTCAGGCCCCAAAAGTTGGGTGTTCTTAGGCAGATGTTAATTTTATGGCTAAAATACAACATTTGTGCCTAAATCTTGTAAAAAATCTATTATATATCTACTAAATTAGAATCCAATGAGTACCCGTGCCAAGCACATGATTGGTGTTATTAAAATTTTAAATTATTTTTATTAAATGTTGTTAAAATTACAATAAGTAATAAAAAATTTAAGTAGTTTCATTATTTTTTGTAAGTAGCTTATAAGGAGATATTTAACATTTATGTTTCAAAAATTTAATCATCCAAAGCATAAGGATGAATGAGATAGGTTTAAATAGTGTTCCAAAATTTTATTGCAATGTTCAATTTGTGACTTAGCTAAATTTGAGAAATTGGTAAATAAACATCACTCTAAATTAAGGGCGCTATGCTTCATTTTTCAAAATCCGTACTTAAACTATATAAAAAAAAAGACACATATATTAACTTTATTATTATGCTATATAAAGAAACAGAATACACATTTATAATCTAATATAATGGATGCGGTTCTGGTGAGAACCAATTGATAGAAGAGAACAGAGAATAACTAAGGAGCTGTCACGTAGCAACCTAATTACAGCACCCGCGTACGCGCTTCCTCTTCTCTGTACGTCTTCCTCTTTCTCCTCCTTCCTTCACTCTTCTTCCCATGGCTTCCTCCTCCTCCTCCAGGTTCCTACCGAATCGAAACGCCGTCGCCGCCAACAAGCTCTCCTCCACCTCTCTTTCAAGCCCCAATCCTCCAGAACCCTACCGAATCGAAACGCCGCCGTCAATTTCAAGCCCTAATTCCACAATGAGGAACCAAACCACAACAAGACTTCTCACTCCTTTTCTCTTCCTCTTCACACCAGATCTGTCTTGTTTCTCTATTTTCCTCATTCATAGATCTAGGTTTTCGATTCTCTTTCCCAGATCTATTTTTCTAATTCCTAGATCTAGGTTTTTCAATCCTCCGCATCTTCACCGCCAAATTCGAGCAAAACCTGTAAATGGAGGGGCAAATCGAGGAGCAAATCTTGTCAATGGACGCCATTGTTGCTGGATTTGAGAAATCGAGATTGAAAGGAAAAGAAAGACGAAATGAGATTTGACAATGAACGATTTTGATTCCATCAATGAACTGTTTCAGTCATGACCATGAACAATTCTTATCATTGCCATGAACTAGTATTTTCAAGGTCAAGAACTCTATGCTCAAATGAACCATGAACCTTTAGATTCAAGTCCATGAATGTTCTTGTTATATGCCATGAACGTCTCTGTTAAATGTCATGAATGTCCATGTTAATCGTCATAAAAGTCTCTACTAATTGCCTTGAACGTTTCGGTAAATTACCACGAACGTCCATGTTCATCGCCATGAACGTCCATGTTCATGGTCATGGCTTGAAACATCAGTGTTCATGGTCCTGGATGCAAGTGTTCAAGGCGTTGTTCAATGACAGCGAACAAAAAAAGTGTTCAGCAAAAAAATAAGCCAAAATCACAAGTGTTCAAGGCTTGAAACATCAATGTTTATGGTCCTGGATGCAAGTGTTCAAGGCGTTGTTCAATGACAGCGAACAAAAAAAGTGTTCAGCAAAAAAATAAGCCAAAATCACAAGTGTTCAAGGCTTGAAACATCAGTGTTCATGGTCCTGGATGCAAGTGTTCAAGGCGTTGAACATAACTGTTCATGGTATTGTTCACTGGCATTGAACATAATTGTTCAATGCCAGTGAACAATACCATGAACAGTTCTGATCAATGCCATGAACTAGTTTTTTCAAGGCCAAGAACAAATATGTAAATTGCCATGAACGTCAATGTTCATCGCCATGAACGAACCTGTAAACTGCCTTGAACATTCCTGGAAATTGCCTTGAACATTCCTGAAAATTGCCTTGAACGTCAATGTTCATCGCCATGAACGAACCTGAAAATTGCCTTGAACATTCCTGAAAATTGGCTTGAACATTCCTGAAATATGCCTTGAACATTCCTGAAAATTGCCATGAACGGACTTGTA
Source organism: Rheum nobile (assembly GCA_027886185.1). Taxonomy (NCBI): domain Eukaryota; kingdom Viridiplantae; phylum Streptophyta; class Magnoliopsida; order Caryophyllales; family Polygonaceae; genus Rheum; species Rheum nobile. The sequence continues at coordinate 6,974 of WOAB01000348.1, forward strand.
AACTGCCTTGAACAAACATGTAAACTGTAATAAAATTCTTTGTTGATTGCCTTGAACATTCCTGAAAATTACCATGAAGGTCAATGTTCATCGCCATGAACGTCCATGTTCATGGCTTGAAACATCAGTGTTCATGGTCTTGGATGCAAGTGTTCAAGGCGTTGTTCAATGACAGCGAACAAAAAAAATGCCCAGCAAAAAAATAAGCCAAAATCACAAGTGTTCAAGGCTTGAAACATCAGTGTTCATGGTCCTAGATGCAAGTGTTCAAGGCGTTGAACATAATTGTTCAATGTCAGCGAACAAAAAAAGTGCCCAGCAAAAAAACAAGCCAAAATTCGTATTATTCGCCAATAAAACGCGAATAATACGGTCGAAAAATTCGGCACGCCCGAATTATACGGCTTTTAATGAAATTCTAATCTGGAGCGTTAATTCCACTCCGATCCGGCGGTCCTCCCGCGTTCTATGTTCTCTCCTAATCCCATGTTCTCATTTGATGCTTTTCCCTAATATAATTGCCTATTTTATTATATCATATCTTTAAAATAATTTATTTGAAATACTATAATTATATCGGTTGTGGAATTTTAACAACTTAATCATTAATATTCATGATATTGTCTATTTTATTATGATTTGGTGACATTAGTTTAGAATTGGCGTATATCTAAAATTGATCGTGGGATATATGATTCAATTACATTAGATTAGATTAGGCATAAGTTGTAAATTGTCGGATTGTTCATATATACATATAGGCAGAGGCTAAATACACGCGGTTTCCTGACTAAACGGACGCGATTCTGTGCGCGTAGCTTAGGCGCACAGTTTGGTGCGCCTAAGCTACGCGCACATGGATAGAATGGGCATTTTATAAAAATTAGGAAGAATTTGATGCCCAACACGTGCGCCTATGCTATGCGCATGGATAATGGGCCGGCCCACTAACTCATGCGCCTATGCTACGCGCACGACTAACTCCGGCCCACTAACGCGTGCGCTTATGCTACGCGCACGGATAAATCCTTAATACCGCGTCTTCAACCTCCAGCCTTCTATTTCGCCATTCGTCTTCAGCGGCTCCTTTCTCCATTGTCGTCTCCAGCCGGCAGCTCCATTCTCCCCTCTATGGCTGGCTCCATTCCCTAGTCTTCAGATCCGGCCCCCTTCTATTATCCCTTCCATCCTCTAGTCTCCACGGGAGAAGTTGACTCACCACACCAGCCCACCCGCGGGAACGCCACGAGTCCACGACCAGTCAAGTCGACCACGAATCAGATCCACACCTGCCCAGATCTTGTTCTTGCTGAGTTGTTGGTAATTTTACATTCATTTGTAAATTTCAGATCTAAAATCTTGACAAGGATAATGTGTACTAAAAATTGAAGCATTTAGCACTTGAACTTGTAATAAAATCATATTGTGCTTGTATGAGCTGTACATTCCAGCTTAGGGGGAAAAATTGCAAAATCAATGAAATTGCTACTCATTGTCAATTTGTCACGTGATAGTAGCATTGTAGGATTTGTCTTAGACAGTGGATATCATTGTCACTTGATTGTATCCATTTTGAAATTGGAGATAGGATAATTTATAGTTTCAACATATCAATTTAGACAGCTTATATCAAATTGGGGAGTCTGGTGTTTTGTTTTCATGTTCTAGATGAGTGGATGACTTCAAATTAATGCTTTTAAATTCTAATTAATTTTGTGTGTAGACAGTAGATGCATTTATTTGTTTATTGTTTCTAGATTGTTAAAGGTTGTTAAGGATTTCGAGTATTAATAAAATGATAGTGAATATATGCTTTTATTTGTTTAATTTCACTTGTGAAAAAATTGTGTTTAATTCCATCGAAGCTTAATGTTTGTAGTGTCTTATAAATGTAGCTATTTGATTGAATATGAAGATCATTCATAATTCGATTTCGAGTAATTTCAAAGGCTTCGTGACTTGAAATAACAGGTAACTACACAAATTACAAGATGTATCATAGTGGTGAGGATAGTGACGAGGAAAATGATTTGGTTCAAAGTGAAGAAGAAGAAGAAGATGAGGACGACTCAAGGATGGCGACCGGTGATTGGGACCCTAGCGGGGAATTCGTGGTTAGTGTTAAACTAATTCATGTTTATATTTCATCTTATTGTTAGATCATAATTAGTACTGAAATTATAGTTTATAGTTGCATTTATAGACTATAATGTTTGATTGTAAAAAATGTCATCATTTATAGGGGAGAGACTATACAGAGTACTTTACTACGGACTTAATGTTTGATAGTAAGGAAGAATTATATGAATGAGCGAAAGAAAGAGGAAAGGAGTTTGTTATAGCTTTGGTGAAGCGCAATTCAAGTCCGTATCAAATTAGTATAGTGTGTGATAGGTTTGGGGATTGGAGAACGGGGAGGCCGAAGGTGAACAAGGAGAATCCAGAATTACTGGTTCCTATATTAAGAAAATCGAAATCCAAGAAGTGTGGGTGTAAGTTTGAGGTTATGGGTGTTCGTGTGAAGAAAGAGTCATGGATGGATGGTGAAAAATGGATATTGTCTGTGATGGAAGGTCGGCACAACCATAAGCTACGGACTAGCTTTAAAGGAAATGCATTCATGGGTCGAATGACCGAGGCGGAGCAGCTAAGTGCTAGGAGGTGGGGGGATGGTCGAAAGACACCGAAACAAATTGTTTCTGAATTGAGAGCAAACTTTCCGGGCAATGTTACATCCCGAAAACAAGTAGCCAACTTCTTGCAGAAGCTCCAGTATGAGGATCGTGGGGAACTAACTGTGACTCAGTGGTCGCTTACATTTCTGGTTGAACACAATTATGTAGTTCATCCTCTGAGGGATGCGAAGACGGACGAGGTAGCAATCTTATTTTTTGCTAACCCATAGTCTTTGTGGCTGATGAAAAAGTTCCCATATGTTGTAATCATCGACGCGACATACAAGACAAACAAGTAAGTCCTTAAATTTTATTGATGTTGTTTTATTGTTATTAAATTATCATTGATGTTGTCTTATTGAAATGTTTGTCACATATATGATATGCCACTTGTGGAGATTGTTGGTTTCACCAACACTCACCAGACGTTCAACATTGCATATGCATTCACTCGGGCGGAAAGGATTTATCATTACACGTGGATAATGAGAAAAATCTGGGCATTGTGTTTAGATTTGGGAGTGATGCCAACGACAATAATGACAGACTGTGAGAAGGCCCTCATTACTGCAATTGGCACTGTTTTTGGCAACGAAGTTTGATGACATCCAATTTGTTACACGTCTAGGACATGCATTTGTGTTTAATTTGAGTTGTTTTATGCATTGTGTGTTGCATTTATAGCTAGTTGCATTGTTTTTATTCGTTATGGAGGTCTACTCTAGGAAATGTGTGTTTACAGGTACTTGGATGGATTTCTGGAGCTGTTTAAGGACACTGCTGGGACTTAGGATGTCATCCGAAGGCTAACGGGACGAGCTATGAGGAGTTTGGACCCGATTCCGAGCTGAAACGAGAAGTAGGGCAGAAACTGTGGAAGGTCGTGCAGTTAATCAAGAGCTCAACATTGAGGCCGTGTGTTTTACCGCACGGCCGTGCAGGCGGTGATTTCTCGCTATTTGCCTGTGTGTTTTTTGCCTTGCATATGCGGTTTTTCGCACAGGCCGTGCGGTCTCATTTATGTGTATTTTGGCCGTGCGTTTGACCGTGCGTTTTTCGCACAGCCAAAGCACGGGCCGTGCAGTTTACCCGAATGACTTTATTTTTAGTATGAGTATAAGTATTTCGGATTTTAGGTTTTTCCGGACCTTGGCCATTTTTCTAACTCTAGACCTAATTGTTTTGCCTCCTTGGAAGGGATTGCAACATTGGAGATTGTTCTACTGGATTCGAGACTAAGTTCATCTTCCTCTTTAATCTTGTTTATGATTTCCATCGTTATTATGTTTTCTTTGGTTGATCTTGCGATTATGTCTAGCTAATTTCCATATTTCTAGGGTTGGGGTGATCCCAACTATGCGTAGGTAGACTTGTTTGATATTTGTCTGAATGGAAGTCTGAAACTTTGTTGATTCATTCCTAGATGCTTTATGCCCAAATTAGCTTATGCGAATTGGATCCTATTAGGGTTTGCAACCGAGAGGTAAAAACGTTAATAGGTAGTCAGATAGGGTTTGAGACCGAGAGGTGATAACTTCTATTGGAATACTAGGAATTGAACCTGAGATTTTATTATTGCGAGAGCGTCTTAATTTCTCCTGTGGATTAATAATTATCATAGAAACCCTAAGATTAGATTGGATTCAGCAAGTCACGAGAGTGGATGTTGATTCAGTTTGACCTTAGATTCTAAGTGCTTAAGGGGTCTAGATCTTGATTAGCAAGTCGCGAGAGTGGATGTTAATTGAATCTAGGCACGTTTACTATCATCCGAGAGGAATTAGTAATTACCTAAGATAGTTACTTTCAACAAAGACAAACCAAGTTCAGACATTTATCTAGTTAAGTCTACTGAAGCATAGTTGCGGGGATCCCTTGCCTTGGAAATTTCCCCTCCATTGATTACAATCATCACTTGCATTTGTTTCTTAATTTTAGTCATTAGTTCAACAAAACTCATAATCTTTTGGCTTAGCTTACTGGTTTAAGATACAATTAATACTACATAGTCCTCGTTGGGAACGACACTTGAGAATACTACAACTGAACCCATACGCTTGTGGGTAGGTTTTTGTCTTATCAAGTTTTTGGCGCCGTTGCCGGGGACTATAGCTAGTATTAGTTGTGTTCCTACAACTGGTTCGACTAAGTCTTTGTTTTATTTTTGATTTCGTTTTTTGTTGCTTTGCTTGCAGACTTGTTTTCTACTCATGCGAAGAGTCCTGAGCGCTGGTAATCTCAACGACTACGATCCCGAACCTGAGCGTACTCTTCGTGCTAGAAGAAGACAACTACGCGGAGCCAGAGAACAAGCCATGGGTGACAACAGAGTTGAACAAGATCCTGCTCTGGAAGTTCAAGGGCAACGTATGACGCTTGGTGATTATGTGCTGCCAAATCACCTTGGTCCTGTCTCTGGTGTGGTCCGACCTCCTGTGCAAGCTCGTAACTTCGAGCTAAAGGCCTCTCTGCTCAATATGGTTCAACAGAATCAGTTTGGAGGTCTACCGGCTGAGAACCCACACCAGCATCTGGCTACCTTTACTGAGTTGATGGACACAGTGAAGATCCATGAAGTGTCCCAAGATGCGCTCAACCTGCGAGCTTTTTCATTCTCTCTGAGGGACAGGGCCAAAGCTTGGTTCAAAGCCCTACCTCCAGGGTCAATCACAACTTGGGATGAGCTAGTAAAGGCATTCCTCCAGAAATATTTTCCACCGAAGAAGACTGTTGAGATGAGGAATCAGATTATTGCCTTCCAGATGAAAGATCAAGAGTCTCTCTATGAAGGGTGGGAAAGATTCAAGGAATTGTTGCAGTTGTGCCCCCATCATGGGCAGCAAAAATGGACCCTGTTGCATGTCTTCTACAACGCTATTGACTGTCCTACCAGACTAATCATTGATGCTTCAGCGGGTGGAAGAATCATGACTATGGACGTTGATGATGCTTGGGATTTGATCGAGGAAATTGCTCAACATTCTCATTATTATAGTGATCCGCGATCTACTACAAGTTCTAAAAAGCCTGCAGGGATGTATGAGGTTAGTTCTGACACACACCAACAGGCTCAGATGGACGCTATGGCACAAGAGATAAAGAGGCTGAATCTATTGCTGCAAAAGTCTCAAGCGCAGGGTGCAGGGCAATCTACACAGGTTGTTTCTGGTGTAGTCTGTCAGTTTTGTGGAGAGGATGACCACACCATATCATCTTGTCACCTATTTGCTTCTCAGAGTGAGTCCCAGGGAGAGGCCAACTACATGAACAACTTCAACAAGGGCCCCAGGAACGATCCATACTCTAACACGTATAATCCAGGTTGGAGAAATCATCCAAACTTCTCCTATAAGAACAACCAGGCTGCACTACAACCACCTCCTGGATTTCAACAAAGAAATTTCCCACCGCAGAACCAAGCTCCTGCTCAACCAACTGAAGATTCCAACACGGCCCTCATATTAAAGGAGATGCAGAAGATTAATGCAACGCTGAAACATCATGAGAGTCTGCATGCTCAATATGCTATGAATGCTCCTAGACCGCACGGTCAACTTCCAGGACAGACTGAAGCTAATCCAAAAGGGCAAATTAATGCTGTGTCCTTAAGGAATGGAAAACAACTTATGGATCCTGAAGCTATGGATGCCAAGAAGAAAGACAAGGTTGTTGCAGAGCCTGCAGAAGTAGTGATCCAGGAGAAGGAGCCAGAAAAGGAGCCCATATATGTACCACCGCCTGCTTATAAGCCCCCTCTTCCCTTTCCACAAAGGAGAGTTCAAGCTCAATTGGACGAGCAGTATGGCAAATTCGTGGAGGTGTTGAAAAAGCTCTACATCAACATTCCCTTCACCGACGCTTTGAAGCAAATGCCGACATATGTGAAGTTCTTGAAAGAGATCTTGTCCAACAAGAGGAAGCTGGATGACTACCAATCCGTCTCTTTGAGCCAGGAGTGCAGCGCTCTAATTCAGAATAAATTGCCTCCTAAACTTGAAGACCCTGGAAGCTTCCATGTCCCTATGGTGATTGGCAATAGCACCTACAACGCTTTGTGTGATTTGGGAGCCAGTGTGAGTTTGATTCCGCTATCCATATGCAAGAAGCTGGATTTGGGAGAGCCAAGACCAGTGAGGATGACTCTTTTCATGGCAGACAGATCCACCAAGCGTCCAATAGGTATTTTAGAGGACATTCCCGTCCAGATAGGTAAGTTTTACATTCCTGTTGATTTTATTGTCCTTGATATTGAGGCTGATATTCCCGTGCCTATAATATTGGGAAGACCCTTTCTAGCTACTGCAGGTACACTTATTGATGTTAAGCAGGGTGTTCTTTCCTTTACTATTGGGGATGAAAAAATTGAATTTATTTTTTCCAAAGCTATTAAACAGCCTGTTTTTGAGGATGATGGTTGCAGGGTGGATGTGATTGACCAGGAAGCTCAGGAGTCTATGATGTCAATTATTTCTAATGATCCTTTGGAGCTTTGCTTGACTGAGAGTGTGACTCATGCTGACAATCTTGAGCTACTTACTGACGTGGTTCTTGATTTGGAGTCCACTAGAGAATTCCCTGGGGCCGTTGCTGAGGTCCTGAAAAGAGATGATCCAGGCTCTACGCAGGAGTCTAAAGATGCACCTAAGGTGGAGTTGAAGCCCCTGCCTTCCACTTTGAGGTATGAGTTTCTTGGACCCAATTCCACATATCCTGTGATTATCAATGCTAGTCTAAGTAATGATGAAGTTGAGAAATTATTGCATGAGCTTAGATTGCATAGAAAAGCACTAGGATATTGTATTGATGACCTAAAAGGAATTAGTCCCTCAATGTGCATGCATAGGATTTTGATGGAAGATGATCATAAACCCTCTATTGAGCATCAAAGAAGACTTAACCCAAACATGAAAGAAGTTGTGAAAAAAGAAGTGTTGAAATTGCTAGATGCAGGCATCATTTATCCTATTTCTGATAGTGAGTGGGTTAGTCCAGTGCATGTTGTGCCTAAGAAAGGGGGTATGACTGTTGTAAAGAATGAGAAAAATGAATTGATTCCCACCAGGACAGTCACGGGTTGGAGAATGTGCATTGATTATAGGAGATTGAACAAAGCAACCCGGAAAGACCATTTTCCCCTTCCCTTCATTGACCAAATGTTAGAGAGGCTAGCTAAGCATTCACACTTCTGTTATTTAGATGGTTATAGTGGATTTTTCCAGATCCCTATTCACCCTGATGACTAGGAGAAGACCACTTTCACTTGCCCTTATGGCACATTTGCATATAGAAGGATGCCCTTTGGTTTGTGTAATGCTCCTGCTACCTTTCAGAGATGTATGATGGCCATTTTTTCTGATTTTATTGAGGACATCATGGATGTGTTTATGGATGACTTTTCTGTGTATGGTGGTTCTTTTGATGCTTGTTTGTCTAACCTGTCACGAGTTTTACAGCGGTGTAAAGAGGTTAACCTCGTATTGAATTGGGAAAAATGTCATTTTATGGTAAGTGAGGGTATTGTCTTGGGTCATTTGGTTTCTAATCGTGGTATTGAGGTTGACAGGGCAAAGATTGAACTCATTGAGAAGATGCCTCCTCCTACTTCGGTTAAGGGAATAAGGAGTTTTCTTGGTCATGCAGGTTTTTACAGGAGGTTCATTAAGGATTTTTCTAAAATTGCCAAGCCTCTTACTAACTTGCTCTTGAAGGATGTTTTCTTTGATTTTTCGGAGGAGTGTCTTATTTCTTTTTGCAGGTTGAAGGAGGCACTGATTTCAGCTCTAATTATGCAGCCCCCTGATTGGGATCTTCCTTTTGAGATCATGTGTGATGCTAGTGACTACGCTGTTGGAGCTGTTTTGGGGCAAAGGAAGGACAAGAAGCTTCATGCCATCTACTATGCTAGCAGGACTCTTGATGGAGCTCAAATGAATTATGCTACCACTGAGAAGGAGTTGCTAGCTATTGTGTTTGCTTTTGAGAAGTTCCGATCCTATTTGGTTGGTGCCAAAGTGATTGTCTACACTGATCATGCTGGCATTAGATATCTCTTGAGCAAGAAGGAGGCCAAGCCGAGACTGATTCGTTGGATTCTTCTTCTTCAAGAGTTTGATTTGGAGATTAGAGACAAGAAGGGCACATAAAATTTGGTTGCTGATCATCTTTCTAGCCTGACTCCAGAGCAGCTAGAGTGTACTCGGGATGAGCCCCCTATTGATGATTCTTTTCCTGATGATCATCTTTTCAGGATCACTGAGCAAATCCTGACTCTTGCACATTCCAGGATGCCCTGATACGCTGATTTTGTCAATTATTTGGTTTGCAATGAATTACCACCTGGGCTATCTTACCAGCAGAAGAAGAAGTTTATGTCTGATGTTAGACACTATTACTGGGATGAGCCTTTGCTTTTCAAGCGGTGTGCTGATGGGATTATCAGGCGATGCATCCCAGAGGAGGAGGTGGAGAGTGTTATCACTCATTGTCACTCTCTACCATGTGGAGGCCATGCTAGTTCCTCCAAGACTACTTCTAAGATCCTTCAATCCGCTCTTTATTGGCCCTCTATGTTCAAAGATGTGCACCGATTCATTGCCTCTTGTGATGCTTGCCAGCGAACAGGAAATATTTCCAGGAGGAATGAGATGCATCTCAACAACATTCAGGAGGTTGAGATCTTTGATGTGTGGGGAGTTGATTTCATGGGCCCTTTTCCACCGTCTTGTGGTAACAAGTACATCCTTGTGGCGGTTGATTATGTGTCCAAGTGGGTTGAAGCCATTGCCTCTCCAACCAATGACTCTAGGGTGGTGTCCAAGTTCTTCAACAAGGTAATTTTTCCTAGATTTGGGACACCAAGAGTTGTGATTAGTGATGGGGGATCACACTTTATTGAGAAGAAGTTTGAGGCTTTGCTGAAGAAGTATGGGGTAACTCATAAAGTCGCCACCCCATATCATCCTCAAACCAGTGGTCAAGTTGAAGTCTCCAACAGGCAGATTAAGAGTATTTTGGAGAAGACTGTATCCAGGTCTCGAAAGGATTGGTCTCTGAAGCTTGATGATGCTCTTTGGGCTTATAGGACTGCTTTTAAGACCCCTATTGGTACTACACCATACAGGCTCATCTATGGAAAATCTTGTCATCTCCCTGTGGAGTTGGAGCATAAGGCGTATTGGGCAATTAAGTTGTTCAATTATGATATGAAGGAAGCAGGTGAGAGGAGGAGACTACAATTGCAAGAGTTGGAGGAGTTGAGATTAGACGCTTATGAGAATGCCAGGATTTACAAGGAGAGAACCAAGAGATGGCATGACAAACACATTGTGCCTAAGAATTTCCAAGAAGGTAATCTTGTCTTGCTTTTCAATTCCAGGCTAAAGCTCTTCCCTGGCAAGCTGAGATCAAAGTGGAGCGGACCTTTTCAAGTGCGTAAAGTATATCCCCATGGCGCAGTTGATGTTTGGAGCGAAGAAAAAGGGGAATTTAAGGTGAACGGTCAGCGCTTGAAGAAATACATAGCTGGAAATTCGGTTGAGGAGATCATTTCCATCGATCTTCCTGACCCGAGCACGTGATGTGGATGGAAGGTCAGGCTACGAATCTTAAACAAGCGCTTCTTGGGAGGCAACCCAATGTATGTATTTCTTTCACACACACACACACACACACAAAAAAGAAAAAAGAAAAGAAAAGGGTGTTCGAGCATATCGCACGGCCTGTGCGTTCAATTGCACGGCCGTGCGTTTATGATAGCTGTTTGAATTTAATTTAATTCCCTTTTGCCGAGAGCATTGCACGGCCTGTGCACTTTAGTGCACGGCCGTGCGGTTTTGGGAATTTAATTTAATTCTTTTGCCGAGAGCACTGCACGGCCTGTGCGTTATTTCGCACGGCCGTGCGGTTTTGGCAAATTAATTTAATTCATTTGCCGAGAGAACTGCACGGCCTATGCGTTATTTTGCACGGCCGTGCGTTTTCTTTTGAAAAAAAAGAGGGAAAAATAATATAAAAATCCCCCCTTCACTTTCTTTCTCTCTCCTCTCTTTACCCTTCTCACCGAACCTCTCCTCTTCCAGCCCTCACCATCTCTCCCCCGAACACCCCTCACAGCCGCCTCTCCTCTCACCCACACCGCAGCGAACCACACTCCCTTCCCTCCCTCACCACAGATCCGGCGACCCAGACCCGGCTGTCCCCCCACACCGAACCCTCCTTGGCCTCCATCTGTCCACCGGAACCGAATCCACTGCCCTCCTACCCCTACCACCCCTTGTTTGAAGGTAAAATCCCTCTTTCTTTCTTTTTCCTTTGTTCTTCTAGTTAGATCTAGGTTTAGTTTTCTTGATCTCTTTATTTGTTAGTTTAGTCTCTTCGATTTTAGTTGTTTTTCGTCTTTGATTTTTGTTTGATTTTTGGGGTGTGTTAGATCGCTTGACCTAGGGGTGTTATCTAATTGTCTGTTAGGTAATTTGATTTTGCGCTTGAAAATTGATCGACTCTACTTGTTTACTATTTTGTCGTTTTCCTGGATTCTTGACGTCATCAATTACCTAATTTGTTAGTTACAATAGGCCCTTGGTGGGATAGAACTTCATGTTATAGGCCCTTGGCGGGATAGATTGACACTTGGGTTCTAATCATCTGTTGTTGGATTTCCTCTTGGTTGTGTCGTTGCTCTTGTGTCTGACGTTTTTTCTAGGTCCTCATCTGCCCACTCAGGAATTATGGCCCCACCGCGTCGTGCCCAACCACAGTAGAATGTTGATCGTATCCGCTTATTAGACGAGCACAAGGCTGTCTACAAGAAGCTTAACAAGAAGACATGGCAAAGTACTAGGTGGTTGAATCTTTTCCGCCTCGAGAAGCTGGGTCTTAATGCGGAATTGCTCCGCCTTGCGTCCACAATTTCTGCCCAAGCCCTTCTTCATGCTGACTGGCCTGCATACAAGGTGCTCACTCTAGAATTCCTGAGTTCCATCACTGCTAATGTGGACCGCAATGCCAACGAAGGTTCATTGACCTTTCGCTTAGGAAATGAATGGAGGGAGTTGTCCTTGGCTGAGCTGAATGGAATATATGGGTTCTTCCCTTCCGGCCGTTGCACGAATCTAGACAAGAAAGAACAACATACTTTTTGGCGCATGATAACTGGGCATGACAAATATGAAAGTCAGTGTTCCAAAGGGTCAACCATTGTTCATCTGTGCCTCAGAATCCTGTGCAAGTTCTTTTCGCACACAATATTTGCTCGTGATGATGCTGGGGGTGGCGTGCGAAACGGAGAACTTTTACTACTTTGGGCTATGCTTCGGGGCGTCAACGTAAACATTGGATATCAGCTGACCCAAAAGTTCCTCTCCTATCAGGACAAGGACACAGGCGTTCTCTGCATAGGGGGAATGATCACATCCATTGCCTCCCACTTTCACATCAATCTCAATCAGTACACTAAGACCCCTGCCCACCTTTGGCTCGACTGTGACTACCTGCGTGCTTGCAAGTGGTTAGTGTGTGGTAATTCTGGTGATCACTTTCTGGCATTCACGCAGTTAGGCAAATGGAGACGTCTCCCAGATCCTGACCACACCCCTACCACCGAGGCACACGACTTGTATTCTGGGTGGATTAACAGTGACACTTCTGATGATGGGGAGGATTCAGATGACGATGATATGCCTGATGCTCCCTCGCTCCCCGCTCCTCCAGCCCTCCTCCATGATGATGCGGGTCCCTCGCGTCCCTATGCGCAGGCTGGCCCCTCTTCATCCTCCACCTATACCATGCCCGACTACACGACTGATTTTGCTCATCTGCGCGGGCATGTGGACTCCCTGGACACGAGGATGATGAGCTTACAACTGTCGGTTGACCATATTCGGGAGCAGGTTGGCAGCCAGCAGCGGATGACTGAGCTGATGTATCACCACATGTTCGGGTACCCCTTTGACCCGAACGCCGAGTACCCGCAACAACCTCCTCAGTAGACCTCTTTGGTGCGTTTCTTCTTCCTCTTGTTAATTTTCTTACATTGGGGACAATGTAGATTTTAGCTTGGGGGGGGGGGGGGGGGGGGTTGACATTCATTAGTAGGATGACACGTTTCCTTTTGCATTTAGCATTAGTTGTCCATATTTTTTTTTTTAATGATGTTTGCATGCATTACATTGTTGGATGTTGAATTTGACTCCCTTGTTTCTTCCCTTTGTTTGTTTCTCTTGCAATGCATGCTTTATGAGTCCCCTTAACATGTTTTGGTTGTTAATATTACAATTGCATTATGGGCATGATATGACTGATCAAACTTTTGACAATAACCTGAGCATGTGGACTTTGATTGAGATGTGTTAGAACCGATATTCTAGACAAAATGTCCTAGTGAGCTTGTTAGCCTTTCTTGGACTACAATTGCATAAGCCCTCTTATTTTCTTGTGTGATCTCTCTTTGCTTGCTATCTCTAGAACTTGCTTCAATACCTCTTCGAGACTGCATCTAGGACTAATATGCATTATATTTTGATTGAGACATTATTTTTCATGAGCCTATATTTTCCTTGACTACCCTAATATTATTTCCCTCTGCTTGAAGCCCTCTGAGCCTTATAGACTTTTTCTTTTGAAGCTCCACAAAGCAATCCGAGCCTATTATATATATCCTACCTATCCAGGGGATTGAATTTTAGTTTGCTAAGTGTGGACATGGACTAAGCTTGGGGGAGGAGCATAAATGGTGGGTGATCATTCATATGTACCATTCTGTTCAATATATATGCTTCCTTCTTCTTCATTGAAAAAAAAAAGAGAAGAAGAAAAAGATAAAAAAAAAAGAGAAAGAAAAAGAATTAATAAGAAGAAGAAAAGAAGTGCGTAAACAGAATGATGAACTTTGGGTTGTTATTTTTGAGCTTATTGTAAAATCAGTTTATGCTTGGTGTTATTTTTTGTGAAGTTCTTTTTCCTGGATTTAGCACCACATGGCCAAAATTTATCCATGCCCTATCAAAATACCTTGGCCCCATTACAACCCTATTTATTTATCTCATGATTGTGTTTTGCATTATCTCTAGCAGTGGAGATCTAGATATTGTTGCAAGCTTATGGTAGTTAGCATTCAAAGGTAGAGAATTGAGCGAAACACATATCCTAAACACATGAGCGTGAGTGACTTTATATTTGTCTTGGTGAGGTCTAGAGTAGAATAACTAATTTCATCTTGTCATTGATTGAGAAGCATGCTAGGAAGGAAGTTGTCATTTGTTTGGACTTTCATGGTCATTGTTCATTTGTCTCTTGGATTGAAACAACCTTAACATATTTTGTGGATTCATTGACTATGTACTTGCTTGAGGACAAGCAAGGGTTAAGCTTGGGGGAATTTGATGACATCCAATTTGTTACACGTCTAGGACATGCATTTGTGTTTAATTTGAGTTGTTTTATGCATTGTGTGTTGCATTTATAGCTAGTTGCATTGTTTTTATTCGTTATGGAGGTCTACTCTAGGAAATGTGTGTTTACAGGTACTTGGATGGATTTCTGGAGCTGTTTAAGGACACTGCTGGGACTTAGGATGTCATCCGAAGGCTAACGGGACGAGCTATGAGGAGTTTGGACCCGATTCCGAGCTGAAACGAGAAGTAGGGCAGAAACTGTGGAAGGCCATGCAGTTAATCAAGAGCTCAACATTGAGGCCGTGCGTTTTACCGCACGGCCGTGCAGGCGGTGATTTCTCGCTATTTGCCTGTGCGTTTTTTGCCTTGCCTGTGCGGTTTTTCGCACAGGCCGTGCGGTCTCATTTATGTGTATTTTGGCCGTGCGTTTGACCGTGCGTTTTTCGCACAACCAAAGCACGGGCCGTGCAGTTTACCCGAATGACTTTATTTTTAGTATGAGTATAAGTATTTCGGATTTTAGGTTTTTCCGGACCTTGGCCATTTTTCTAACTCTAGACCTAATTGTTTTGCCTCCTTGGAAGGGATTGCAACATTGGAGATTGTTCTACTGGATTCGAGACTAAGTTCATCTTCCTCTTTAATCTTGTTTATGATTTCCATCGTTATTATGTTTTCTTTGGTTGATCTTGCGATTATGTCTAGCTAATTTTCATATTTCTAGGGTTGGGGTGATCCCAACTATGCGTAGGTAGACTTGTTTGATATTTGTCTGAATGGAAGTCTGAAACTTTGTTGATTCATTCCTAGATGCTTTATGCCCAAATTAGCTTATGCGAATTGGATCCTATTAGGGTTTGCAACCGAGAGGTAAAAACGTTAATAGGTAGTCAGATAGGGTTTGAGACCGAGAGGTGATAACTTCTATTGGAATACTAGGAATTGAACCTGAGATTTTATTATTGCGAGAGCGTCTTAATTTCTCCTATGGATTAATAATTATCATAGAAACCCTAAGATTAGATTGGATTCAGCAAGTCACGAGAGTGGATGTTGATTCAGTTTGACCTTAGATTCTAAGTGCTCAAGGGGTCTAGATCTTGATTAGCAAGTCGCGAGAGTGAATGTTAATTGAATCTAGGCACGTTTACTATCATCCGAGAGGAATTAGTAATTACCTAAGATAGTTACTTTCAACAAAGACAAACCAAGTTCAGACATTTATCTAGTTAAGTCTACTGAAGCATAGTTGCGGGGATCCCTTGCCTTGGAAATTTCCCCTCCATTGATTACAATCATTACTTGCATTTGTTTCTCAATTTTAGTCATTAGTTCAACAAAACTCATAATCTTTTGGCTTAGCTTACTGGTTTAAGATACAATTAATACTACATAGTCCTCGTTGGGAACGACACTTGAGAATACTACAACTGAACCCATATGCTTGTGGGTAGGTTTTTGTCTTATCAAAGTTCAACACCTCTTGTGTTGGGTGCATATCAGACACAACATTGAGGCACATGCATCATCCATTCTGAAGACGAAGGAAAGTGTAGATTTCTTTGCAAACCAATGCTGGGACTTTTTTGCTCAACCAGTGAAGAAAGCTATGAAGAGAGGCTTGCTGCATTGAGGACATCATGGAAGAGAGGCCTTGTCGGATACGTGGAGGCCACATGGCTTACTCCTTACAAGAAAAGCATAGTAAGGGCGTGGACTGATCATCATCTATACTTCTTCACGAGGACTTCAAATAGGTATCACGACTGTAATGATATTTTTATTTTATTGTCATTAATTATTAATGTCTTACTATCCTAATGTGTTATGAAAGGGTTGAGGGGATGCACAAGGTTTTGAAAGATATTATTGGCTCTAGCAGAGGGGGTTTCAATAGAGTAATTGTGAGGATCCACCATGCCATCATCCTTCAAATTGATCAGATTAGGGCAAGCATGAACATGTCACTGGCTAAACGACCAACAGATTTCGATGATCCAACGATGTTGCCAGTTATACGCGCTATATTTTCTAGGCTCTTCTACAAAGTGTCGGACAGGTGCTTTGATTTGTTGTTGGCGTCGTATGAGCGATTATTGAATGAGCAGTACGAAGAAGAATGCACCGATCATTGGGTGAGAAACTGTTTAGGGATGCCGTGCGTACATGTCCTTGCAAATGCCATCATTATGAGAACACCCCTCATTCCAGAGGACTTTCACCCGTTTTGGAGGGACTTGGAATGGGAAGATGCTCCTACAACAAGTGTGTCCGATGATCAGAATGTTCGAATGAACATTACAGAGATGCGACTTAGAGAAATATGGGCCAAGATTGATACTGGGACTTTGAAGAAAGGCACGACATTCCAACTAGGTGAGTTGTATCACGACTTGGAGTATCCAGAGGAAAGTAGATTGTTGTAGCCGACTGGGATCCGTTCTAAAGGAAGGCCAAGTGGTTCTAGGAACAAGTTGAACAAGGTGGAGAAGAGGGAGAAGTGCTTGTTTGAGCACAGACAAGAAGAATTGAAGCAGAAGGAGAAGAATGCAAAGGCAAAGGGGAAGGCAAGTGAGAGCTCTGGTAGAGGCCCAGGTCGTCCTAGAAAGGAAGCAAGTGGTCCTAGTCCAGTGGTGATCGACTTTGAGGAATTACAATCTCAACCTGTACCAGAAAAATCACAACCAGGAGATTCGCAGTGGCCTGAAGAGCCCAGTATTCCCATTGTTCATATGGGTGTTAACTTTGGGGTTGATAATGTGGATGACTTCTGGATTCCGTATATCAAGGTTGTTAGAGATGTACGTCCCGATGGTCATTGTGGATATCGGTCTATGGCTGTACTGTTGGGAAGGGAAGAGAGAGAATATGTCAACATCCGACGGGAGCTGGTAGGGGAGTTGCTTGACAACCGAGATCTATATGAGCCGATACGTAGGCATCTTCGGGAAGGGTCTTGGGATGATCTTATTCTCCAAGTCAATCATTGTAGAAGTCCTTGTTCCTCGATATACTAGCTTCATATGCCAATGATGGGTCTAGTGTTTGCCACACTATATCAGGTTGGTCTCGTCTTATTAACTTGGGAAGTTCCGACGTTGTGCTTACCGTTAAGGGCCAGGACATCCAATGTCGGTCCTCCACAAAGGATTTTCGGCATGGCACACGTAGGCAACCATGATCACTTCATACCGGTAAATTTTATTTCTGAATTATTTTGTTGTATGTAATTAGGCTATATTGTTTATGCTAATCAAAATGTTTTGTGTTTATATAGGTGGTTTTCAAGGATGGGTCACCTGCACACTCCTGGTTCGTGGCGTACATACGCGGATCCAAACATTTTGTGGTGGGCAACACAATATGAGGGGAATTTGAAGTTGTATCGAGAGTACCGGATTGCATATGGTCGGGCACCAGATCCTTTCATGTATTCTGGAGATGGATCTATTATTCTAATTGACTGATGTTCTTGATCCTTTCATGTATTCTGGAGACAGATCTGTTATTGTAATTGACTGATGTTATCGGATCCTTTCATGTATTCTGGAGACAGATCTGTTCTTGTAATTGACTGATGTTACCATTATGTGTGTCCAATTAAGTATTTTCCTTTATTCTGGTAGGAATTGAAAAATATTACATCAATAGAAAGGATTATAGAAGAAACGGGAAAATATGTAAAATTGGGCCCAATAGGAAGGATTATAGAAGAATCCGGAAAAAAATGAAAAGATGTAAAATTGGGCCCAAATAGGCCCAATAGGAAGGATTATAGAAGAAACCGGTTAAAAAATGAAAATATGTAAATTTGGGCCCAAATAGGCCCAATAGAAAGGATTATAGAAGAAACTGGTTAAAAAACGAAAATATTTAAATTTGGGCCCAAATAGGCCCAATAGGAAGGATTATAGAAGAAACCGTAAAAAAATGAAAATATGTAAATTTGGGCCCAAATAGGCCCAATATGAAGGATTATAGAAGAAACCGTAAAAAAATGAAAATATGTAAATTTGGGCCCAAATAGGCCCAATAGGAAGGATTATAGAAGAAACAGATAAAAAAATGAAAATATGTAAATTTGGGCCCAAATAGGCCCAATAAGAAGGATTATAGAAGAAACCGGTGAAAAAATGAAAATATGTAAAATTGGGCCAAAATAGGCCCAATAGAAAGTATTATAGAAGAAACGGGTGAAAAAATGAAAATATGTAACATATGATTATATACTATAGTTTCCTTGATATTTCATGTGACATATGTAACATATGATTATATATTATAGTTTCCTTGATATTTCATGTGACATATGATTATATACTATAGTTTTCATTGATATTTCATGTGACATGATTATATACTATAGTTTTCTTTATATTTCATGTGACATTTGATTATATACTATAGTTTTCATTGATATTTCATGTGACATAAGATTATATACTATAGTTTCCTTTATATTTCATGTGACATATGATTATATACTATAGTTTTCTTTATATTTAATGTGACATATGATTATATACTATAGTTTCTTGATATTTCATGTGACATATGATTATATACTATAATTTTCTTTATATTTCATGTGACATATGATTATATACTATAGTTTCTTGATATTTCATGTGACATATGATTATATACTATATTTTCCTTTATATTTCATGTGACATATGATTATATACTATAGTTTCTTGATATTTCATGTGACATATGATTATATACTATAGTTTTCTTTATATTTCATGTGACATATGATTATATACTATAGTTTCTTGATATTTCATGTGACATATGATTATATACTATAGTTTCATTGATATTTCATGTGACATATGATTATATACTATAGTTTTCTTGATATTTCATGTGACATATGATTATATACTATAGTTTTCTTTATATTTCATGTGACATATGATTATATACTATAGTTCCTTGATATTTTATGTGACATATGATTATATACTATAGTTTTCATTGATATTTCATGTGACATGATTATATACTATAGTTTTCTTTATATTTCATGTGACATTTCTTTATATACTATAGTTTTCATTGATATTTCATGTGACATGATTATATACTATAGTTTTCTTTATATTTCATGTGACATTTGATTATATACTATAGTTTTCATTGATATTTCATGTGACATATGATTATATACTATAGTTTCCTTTATATTTCATGTGACATATGATTATATACTATAGTTTTCTTTATATTTAATGTGACATATGATTATATAATATAGTTTCTTGATATTTCATGTGACATATGATTATATACTATAGTTTTCTTTATATTTCATGTGACATATGATTATATACTATAGTTCCTTGATATTTCATGTGACATATGATTATATACTATAGTTTTCATTGATATTTCATGTGACATGATTATATACTATAGTTTTCTTTATATTTCATGTGACATTTGATTATATACTATAGTTTTCATTGATATTTCATGTGACATATGATTATATACTATAGTTTCCTTTATATTTCATGTGACATATGATTATATACTATAGTTTTCTTTATATTTAATGTGACATATGATTATATACTATAGTTTCTTGATATTTCATGTGACATATGATTATATACTATAGTTTTCTTTATATTTCATGTGACATATGATTATATACTATAGTTTCTTGATATTTCATGTGACATATGATTATATACTATAGTTTCCTTGATATTTCATGTGACATATGATTATATACTATAGTTTTCTTTATATTTCATGTGACATATGATTATATACTATAGTTTCTTGATATTTCATGTGACATATGATTATATACTATAGTTTTCTTTATATTTCATGTGACATATGATTATATACTATAGTTTCTTGATATTTCATGTGACATATGATTATATACTATAGTTTCCTTGATATTTCATGTGACATATGATTATATACTATAGTTTTCTTGATATTTCATGTGACATATGATTATATACTATAGTTTTCTTTATATTTCATGTGACATATGATTATATACTATAGTTTCTTGATATTTCATGTGACATATGATTATATACTATAGTTTTCTTTATATTTCATGTGACATATGATTATATACTATAGTTTTCTTTATTTCATGTGACATATGATTATATACTATAGTTTCTTGATATTTCATGTGACATATGATTATATACTATAGTTTTCTTTATATTTCATGTGACATATGATTATATACTATAGTTTCATTGATATTTCATGTGACATATGATTATATACTATAGTTTCCTTTATATTTCATGTGACATTTGATTATATATTATATTTGGTTCGGTTTCGGTTAAAACCGAACAATGAAAAATCCATAAACCAATTCTAAACCGAAATCCGAAAAGGCAAAAAAAGTTGAACAAAACCGAATCAAACAAAACCGAATTGTGATTTGTTATTTGTTAAAATCCGAATCTCTCGAACCCGACCGAACCGAAATCCGAATCGGTTTGTTCGATTCGGTCCAAAACCTAAAAAAATGAGCCCGATGAGCAACCCACATACATAACCCGATTCGGTCCATTTCATTCAAAATCACATACATAACTACAAAAATATTTACAATATATTTACAAACGACATACATAACTAAAAAATATTTACAAAATATCTAGAAAAAGTCAACTAAACTAGTACTACTCCTCCTCCTCCTCCCCTGGATGACTGCCACTTCCTTGACCAGCCTCGTGGACTGAATCCTGAAACATATGTGAATAACGTGGTGGAGGGGGGGCTAGGGGTGATGTCTCCCCAATCAGCATCTCCAACCATGCTCTAACAAGTCCATCATCTAAGGTCGGTCTCCCCTCCTCAGGGGTCTGCAAATAAGATCGGAGCTCACCAGCGACCAACTGGAGACGCTGTATTAAATAATAGAAATGTTAGTTAAGACGTAAAACTACCAATGACCATAAATTAACGAAGAAAAAATGTACCGCAACTGCATCCACTACAGCGGGGACATGGAGTGGGCCAGTAGGACGATGTCGTCTCACTGAAATGGGATCGAACAATGGATGAGACATCTCATCGAACCAGTCCAAATAGTCGACAAAAACGTCCCAAAAATGAGTCGCGGGTCGGCGGCCCTCCAAGTCGATCAGAGGTCTCGGATCTGCATCCCATGCTCCTAGCAGCTCATCCCCAAACTCAACTGTGTAACCTTTGATCTCCTCATTTCGTGTCACTGCGATGGGAAGAATGGGAGATCTGGGATGGTCTGTATAATGCCAAACTGTCTGAGTACTCGGTCCGGCATATACGGCTCTGCAATGTTCATAATACGCAGTACACCCCAGAATCGAGATGGGGAAATCTCTGGAGCGTTGTAGTCCACCCCCACCCATGGAGTCCAAGTAACCTGTAACGTCAAATTTCTAAATTAATTATCTATTTAAAGTAATTAAAGTTTATAAACGTATCGAGAATAAGCTATATATTATATACCTCCTCATATCTCATGTTGTCCAGCATCCGAAGTATCTCCACCAAACGTCCAGTATCTTTACTGGACGCCAACTCCACTCCATCCCTAGCAGCTGCTCCCGTAAATAGCGGGTTCGTAATATAATGTCCGATAAAATGGCGAAAGTACGCCCAAATCCATGACTGCACATAATGAAATAACACTATTAGCAAAAAAATAATTAGACAGTAAATTATAACTTTACTAATAATTAGACAGTAAAAAATAATTAGACAGTAAAAAATAATTACCCTAATAAGAATCCCGCATGATGCAATCCCCTGCGCTCCACGCCTAGAAGCCTCTCCCAAATTGCGATACAAAAACGCAAGGATGCCGGCTCCCCATGCATAACCTCCAGTACTCTCGTGGTCAAACAGAAGGATATACCACTTGTGCTTCACGGACTTAGTCGACTTGTCCACCAGGACAATCGACCCAAGAAGCAACAATAGATAATACGTGGCAATAACGCTCTCCACTCTCTCGGGTGCCGTCATCCTCTCCATCAATGTAGTCTCTAGATACTCTAATGGGATGCCGCCACCGGTATACCACCGCCTCACCTGAACCACATCAACCCCCAAATCTGTGGCGATACGACTGTAGATCTCATCCTCAGTCAACGCTGAAGTGCAACTCCTCCCATGAATGGGAACCCACAGAATCTGGAAAACATCTAACAATGTAATTGTCATCTCTCCGAATGGAAAATGAAATGAACTAGTCTCCGGATGCCATCTCTCCAAAAATGCAGATATCATAGCAGCATCTATACTGGCGGCGATGCCAACTGTGCGTAAATGTGTAAGGCCGCTGCGCTCTGCAATCCTAAACCACGATTGGGGATCATCGGTAATGAAGGCCTCGTGGCGATATATCTGGCAGCTCAGAAATGGATCCTAACAATCTTGCGACTCTGCAAATAGAAAATATAGCATTAGTCAATAAAATTCATCACATAATTCTAAAATTTTAATTATTTATATTAACAGTTTCACATACCAAATCCTGTATCGCCCGTCGGCGGGCGACGCCTCTAAGAGGAGCTACCTCTGGAGCAGCAGGCTCTGCGATAATATCATCATCTGGCTCTGGAGCAGCTGGATCTGCATCAGCATCAACATCCTGTGGATCTGCCTCTCCTCTCCTCCTCCGTCTCCTCTGCCTAACGGGAGGGAGTGCAGGATCAACAAACAGATGGTCAACAGGATCGGGCTGGGGACGCTCATAAATGGCCTTCGCAATGTGTGTGGCATAACTAGGGAGAAGGATCGGGCAACGTGGACCTCCAGGCATCCACGTCGCATAAGTAGAGGGAAGTCCTGGATCAAAATCACCAACATGACCCGAAGGGGGAACGGGAGGTGGATGTGCAGAAGTGGAGGGGCGTACGGGTGACGCAACAAACTGACCAACACCAAACTCAGGAGAGGGGACAAAAGACGGGCCAGGAGAGGAGAATAAGGGGGATCGGGTAAGGGGAGACTCGTCACGCTCAGTCCTCAACCTCGGCTCTAATGACTCAACATAATCTAAATCATCATCCATCTGCGAGTGCATATCATCAGCCATGTATGTCGTCATCGGCTGCAAATCTACCTCTATATGCTCATCAGCAGGCTCCATATAAACATCATCAGCAATGACGGTCGGAGGAGGAGGAGGAGGGGCAGAAACAGATAATATATCCACATGGACGATAGCAGCACGACGACGTATAGAATCTGACAACCCTATACGTGGTCTGCGACGATCAGCCACTTGCGTCGGCTCTGTCCGACCCGAAAGGGGTTAAGACCCCCCGTAACGTCTAAATTAAAGATAACTTAAGTAAATCAAATGGGTATTTCTACTCTATTACTTTGGGTCTAGTTTCACAACTAATTTCAAATCTAAATTCACAAGTATTTTTAACAATAAAAACACAGCTAAGAATTTCTAATCATAACTTATGCACAATATTATAAAGAATTTCTAGTCTAAGTTCATATAACATTTCAAATCAAAATTCACAACTAATTTCAAATCTAAATTCACAACTATTAAAAAAAAAAACACAGCTAAGAATTTCTAATCCTAACCTATGCACAATATTATGGATAGTTTCTAGTCTAACTTCACACAAAATTCATAATCAAATTTTACAATTAATTTCAAATTCACAACTAACACATAAACAACTACGTCGGAAACATAATTTATATTCTAAATACACAAAAACATGTTAATTAAAATTCACAATTGCTTTCAAATGAAATTTACAACTAATCCATTTTATAAGTTATACAATTCAATTTACATACACATTTTAGTTGGAAATAAAATATCAATTTAGAATATCGAAAAAATACCTGATGGAGACCAGTAGAAATCTGAGCGTTTGGGACCTCTGCCTCTTCCGGCTCCACCGGTACGTTTGCCTGAAATCTCGTACGCGGTCTCCCTCCACCCAAAACCCCCAAATCACCCAAATCACCCTCCTCCACCCCAACCACCACCGGCGTCCCTCCTGCCACCCCAGGAGCCACCACCTCCTCCACCACCGGCGCCACAGCCACGCCGCCTTCCTCCTCCATCGAAGCCGTTGTGGAGACGACGCCGGCGCCAATGCCGCCCACCGGCCGCTCTTGCCCTCCACCATTTCCGCCGTTTTCGCCACCCCCGAGCTCGGAATCACCCAAGGAAGAAGAATCCATTTCCAATTTTGTGAATCAACCAACGAACGAAGAAGAATCAAGTGAATAAATTGTTAGGGCTTTTTTCGATTTCGTCGACCAGGGGGGAAGAAGACGACGCTGGGCATTTAATATTGTACATGCGCGTATGTTGCGCGCACGAGTAAGTGGGCCGGCCCATTTACCATGCGCCTACGCTACGCGCATGGGTTTCTTCTTTATTTTCCTAAAATGCCGGTTATAGCCCTGTGCGCGTATGTTAGGCGCATCAGATTAGGCGCGTACCTTAAGTGCACAGTACCGCGTCCATTTAGCTAAAAAACCACGTGTATTTAGCTTTTTCGTACATATATAACTAATCAAACATCTATATATAAATAATATATAAACTCCTATTAGAATATATGTTGTACGAACTTGTTCAAGTTTTTATCCAGTGAAAAAACGAATTATAACATATAAGTTTAGATATATATCGATTTTTCTAACCTATGCCCTAAGGGCATAGGTTAAGTACCTTCTTATGGAAATATTTTGTTGGATTATATTATTTAGGAATTTTAATATTCTTCTTAAAAGGGTTTAAGCATTCCTCTTTAGAAAATATATTCTTAAAAGGAAAGTCTTAACCTATACCCTAAGGACATAGGTTAGAAAAACCGTATATATATATATTAAAAATATCCAAATTTAATAGTTAGAAGATATATTTTGCTTTCATATTGATATAAACATTTAGTAAGTTGTTAATTATATTGATGTTTACATCTAAATTATTTCGCAAGATAGAGATCTAACAATATTTTATAAACAACAAACAATATATAACATCATATTTTATATTATTAGATATTGATGAAAGTTATCACAAACAACATTTAAAGATCTCATGTACCTTGTTAAGTTAAGTTCTGAAAGATCTCTTTATATACAACATTTGTAGTTGTATTATGAGCTTTTCCTTGACGATCACCGATTAAAACCTTCAGTCCGCTCCTACTCGTAACTCTGGAAACTGTAACGTGAAGTTGACCATGCGTAAAAACGGGTTTTGGAAGGAATAAACCCACTTGAGAGAGTGATTGTCATTGACTTTTGTTGATGGTCATGGCAAAACAAACAACAACGGGAAACTACCTTCTTTGAAACTTGAATGGGTATCGAGTGTCCGATGGTGTAAGTATAATGCGTGGAATACATACTTTTTGTCATATATTGCTTCCATAAATAATTTCAGCTTCTATAACTCCCAAGGCGAGTGAGTATCAATCTGGTACCATTACATAACCCTGATGATTGGTCAATATTTATGATTAGCATAATGGGAACACCTACCTTCAACTTCACCACATGGTTTGGTATACCAGAAGATCGGATTCCATTGAGGAATTCAACTGAATAAACAGTGATATCATCAAAGTCGCTTTCATCAGTTTTGCATATACTGTCTGAGCTAAGATACACATACTTTTTTATCCCCTGTTAGTAGAGACAATATGTGTTCATTTATCTTATCAACAATCTCATATGTAGGTGCAAGAATAGCTCTCTCTCGATAATACTGAGCAAGATCATCGATATGCAGAATAGAAGGATATATAGCTTCAACGATTGTTGGAATTGGATTAGAAACTTCACTTATCAACAAATCAGAAGGAATCTCAATACTTACTACATCGTCATTTTGCCCACGTTGATCACCGTTTCCAACACTTAATATTCATTCTGAAAATTATTTTGCTTCAACAACTTCTAATTCAGTACCTCCATGTCAATCTCATAATCTTGCATGAGTTCCACAAATATGAAGAATTTATTGTAGAATAAACAACATCTTGTCTGTTTCTTCTAGGAACTACATGCAATATTTGTCTAAAATCTCCACCAAATACCACAACTTTTCCTTCAAATGACTTATTCAAGCTATTTGGATTTGAAGATCACATCACATCCCTAAAAAGATTATCTAATGCCTCAAAGCAAAATTTATTAACCATTGGAGCTTCATTCCAAATTATAAGTTTGGCCTTCATAATCAATTCAGCTAGTTATGTACATGGATTGATATTGCAAGTTGAGTTCTCATGAATTTGAATAGGTATTGCAAATCTTGAATGAGCAATTCTACCACCAGGAATCAATAGGGCCGCAATACCACTTGAAGCAACAATAAGTACTATCTCACCTCTAGAACGAATAGCAACAGAAAGAGATATCCATATATATGAAGGTTTTTCTCGTTCCACCATGTCCATACAAAAAGAAAACCCCACCTTTGTTTGACC
The DNA here is from genome assembly GCA_027886185.1 of Rheum nobile. NCBI lineage: Eukaryota > Viridiplantae > Streptophyta > Magnoliopsida > Caryophyllales > Polygonaceae > Rheum > Rheum nobile. Next base: position 33,512 of record WOAB01000348.1, read on the forward strand.
TGATAGCAATAATGATTTCATCATACACATCTTTTTGCTCATTAGTAAATTTAGAAAGTAGTGTATGATGCTCAATAATCAATTCTTCTCTATCGTATCGAATCTCATCCTGAATCAACTTATTGAGGCCATATGAAATCAAACTCTGATTAGGTAGTGACATCGATGGAAAATATTTCAAGCTACTACCATTTCTATTTTATATTTTTTCTATTTCTGCAAGAGCGAAATTCTGCAATTGATCATCAATGAGATTTAAATCTACAGAAACAATTCATATTAATATTAATTAGTTATAAGAATATGATAAATAATTCATGAGAAAAAAATAATAGGATACAACTCTTGTATGTAAAAGATAAAAAAGTAAATAAAAGATAGGATCAATTAGTATACAACTTATGATAAAAAACGTGAATGGAAAAAAAAAAACATTCAACGTGACATAATAAAAAGGTTTATATAACAGTGGATTATTGTGATCATAAAACATTAATACATAATAATATATACGTAGTAGTAGACTAGTAGTAGTAAAAATAATAGGATTGTGTTGCACTATTAATAATAAATAGTAGAAAAGCACAATTTCAAAAGAAAAAAATAGTATGAGGCATCAAAATTAAGGTTATATGCAATAATAAAGGTCACTCTTGTAATTTTGTACGTGGTAATTTTGTACGTAGTCTTTCTCTTTTCTTTTTAAAATTTTGAGGTGGCATGTTCAAAGAAATTAAATTTTACAGTAAATATGATTTTATTTAATATCTATACTGATAAAAAGTGTGTAATTATTTCGAGCCGCCGTGGCCGACCGCCGCCTCAGTCCACCGACTGCTTCTTCGACCGAGCTTCATCCTCCCCGGCCAGATCTGCTCCTCCTGAGTCTAGAGCTGTGCCTCCCGGAGTTAACCGGAAATCGCTTCCCTTAGCCGGAAATCGCTCTAACCGAGTCACACCCGAACCCAGATCCACCTCGACGCACCCATAACCACACCGGCCATTCGCGCCCTTCGCACCGCTTGCGACCCATTGACGAGCTACCTCGACCCAACCACCGCTCGATCTGTCCCTCATCAGCACCAATCGACCACACCCTGGCGACCCACACCAGGACGCGCCCTTGCGACCTTACCAGACCCACCGGCGACCACCAACTCCAACACCACCCCCGCCACTGAACCCACACCACCGACGATCTGGGGTCTTTTCCAAATCCGAACCTCCACCTCTCCCCCGCCTCCCCGCCACCACCTCTCCCCCGCCACCCTTCCACCGCCGCCACCTCCTTCCCCGCTTTCACCTAGCCTCCTTCCCCGCTTTCCCCCTACCTCTCTCTTCAAAGAAGAAAGAGAAAAAGGGAATGATCGAAATAAATCGGACCCCGACGACCTTCGTGTCGATCGGGTAACCCCGAACACTAACGAAAAAGAATCAGACACCACCGAGTAACATCCAAAAACTGAACTATTGGGCAACACCCAAAAGCTACATCGACGGATAAACCACATCACGGTTAAACACCCTTCAACAACAACTATTAACAACAAGAACAATAAAAAAGAACAACTATCAGTTGGGTAATGACGATAACAGCAAGACTATGGGATGTTAAAATCCCCTCTGGGATGTTAAAATCCCCTCTTTCAACCAACTCCATATTGGTCATGTCACACATGTTTCAAGAAACATTCTCTTCGTGTGGAGTTGGTCTTGGGCATATGGATCGAGTTTGTGTTCCGGATGAGGTTGTGGTTGTGTGTCTCCTGCTGGCCTTCGAGACGAGGCCTTTCCCAGGAGTTTCTTCGCACTGGGGAGTAATGCCTCCTGCTAGCCTGCTCCCCGGCTACACGGCGCGGCGTTAGATTCTTCTCACCTGCGTTTGTGTCTTTCTCACCCCTTTCTTGGATCTTGTATGCTTTCCATTTCGATTTGTTTTGTTTCTTTTTATTTTTGTCCTTGTTTTGTTTGTCACACCGGTTTGCCCGGCTACCGAGTTTCTCCGTCTCTCGATCTAACAGGTCTGTCTGGTACTTCGAATCTTTTCCTCATCGGAAAAAAAGAAAAGAAAAGAAAAGTGTGTAATTATTATAAGCTGTATTGTTTTAACTTTTCTCCCTCTTAAAAAAAGTATATATAAATGTGAATTATTAGAAAATTAAAATAAAATTTGTATAAATGCGTATCTCTAATTTGAAGGATTCTTCATTGATGAGCAAGAACATCATCGGATATTACTTGTCATGTGCATTCCCACACATGTTCTAGTCTAAACATACTACATGATATTAGAAGCATAACAAACAAATGTCGAAGGTAGTTTGCAGTGTCCCAAAAACTTGCTTCCTTTATTCCATCAATATATTCATTTTCATCATCCAACAGACCAAGTGCATAACATGTTTCTCTGAATGTAGGATAAACAATACCATCCACAATCCTAATATCCTCGTAACAAGTGAGACCTTTGACAAGATTTAATAAAATTTGCAGGTAATATCTTTCAACATGCCACCTCAAAATTTTAATCTTAATTGTATTTGTTATACATAACATTAATTTTAATCCTAATTCAATCTATTATTTACTAATATTTTCTTCTTCTCATTTGTATGTTAAGATCCCATCTAAATGTAATAGTTGTACGCTTTTTTCAAATCTAAATTTAATATCTTTCAACTTCTTTCATATTTGTTAAAGATAAAGGCAAATCTTTTCTTATTTTTATATAAAAATCGAATATTTTAATTTTAATGTTTTTTTTTTCAAAACGTACTTTTAGTTATTTTATAAGGATAATGCTCACTTGGTCTTGAAATTATATATTAAATCTACTCTTCAATATATATATATATGCACATATTATTTTAAAAAAAATTATGTTGAAATTTGTATGTTTTGATTTATAATTGGATAAATTATGATTGGCCATAAATTAAAGATATGTTTCATTTAAGATTTTATTCAAGAGTGTATAGTTAAGATTTTTACGTATTCAAATAAAATCAAATAATTCTATAGAATATATTTTTAATATTGTTCAATTTAGTTTGTTAGATTTCATTATATCTATAAGTCTTTCGATAAGAAAATTTATTAAATTTTTATAATATTTTTTCGAATTTAAGTTGGAATTAAATAAGTTTTATATATAATTAAACTGGACCCATTGTTATAACTTTTTTTAAAAGGATGGATGATGTGACGGATTATGGTTGGATGAGTGACAATACGTATGTGAATTGAACGTGAGGCCGACACATAGGATTTATGTATCTCCTTTAGTATATATATATAGATTAAGTCACATAGCGCTCCTTCAAAAAAACAGGCACGTGACACCCCCTCATTAAAAATCGTTTGTCTTTTTTTTATCATTTTTTAAAAATAAATCAAATTATAAATCAAATACTTGTATCCTAAACTTATCACTAATCTCTTCCTAATTTAAATACAAATCAAGGACAAAGATTATAAGTTAATCACAAATATTACAAATCCAAAATCTCCTAATTATATACAAATCCAAAATCTCCTAATTATATATATATATATATCCAAATTTGTCTAATCTACTATATATTTATTAATCTAGAACCCAATTACGCCACATGACACTTCCTAACAAAAACCGACACATGACACTCCCTTATTAAAAACCCCACATGTCTTTTTTTCTCAATTTTTAAAAATAAATCAAATTATAAATCAAAGATTTTTATCCTAAACCTATCACTAATCTCTTCCTAATTTAAATACAAATAAAGGACAAAATTACAAGTTAATCACAAAGATTACAATTCCATTTTTTTTATTTATATACAAATCCAAAATCTCCTAATTATATACAAATCCAAAATTTCCTAATTATATGGATGATTGAGATACAAAATTATAATCTGAATATGATTTTGATATTAATATTATCTAGATCTACTTTTTAATATATAAATTAATTTAATAATTATAAATATATTTTATTCAACATATATGACGTAAAAATCCGTACCTGGTACGAAAATTACACTACTTACTTTATAAACTTAAATGATTCTATTAAGATTCTTAAATTCTGTGATATTTTTAAATTGGTTTCTAATTCTATGTTGTTCTATTTAAATCTATAAACTATTGAATATTTATACACGTGATCATTTCATCATCAGAATTTCAAGTTATTTTTACCATTGCACTTGCTTCTCTTTATTATCTAACTTAGAATCTTTTTCAAATTTTGTCATGACTCGTCCAATTGAAAAGCTTACGTAGTATCATTTTTTTGGCTGACCGTGCAAGTGTGCATCGTTTCACTAATCGAAGTATCTTCTAAATAAAAAAATGAGTTAAAGTTTAGGGCGAGCTTAGATAGTAATTAAAATGCATTATTTTAAATTAAATTATTAATTTAATATAAGATAATACATTTTAATGCCAAATGGACCCTTAATGACTTACTAATAAAGAATCGTAGAATTTAGGAATCTAAATAGAATGATTTAAAGCTAATTTTGGATCATCTGATATTTTAATTAGTAATACAAAAGTAAAACATTCACTAATCGCTGATCTATACAGTAGCAGCAAAAGAAAAATACAAGAAGAGTGTTTTGCTAATTAACATACATTTCAATTATTTTTCTAGGTGAATCCTACAAGAAAAAATGGAAATGGTCGGGACTTATACAAACAATTTCATTATTATATATTCAACTTGGGTATGTTCAGAGAACATGTTAATTACTTAATTGTTACAAGAAATTAAAGGTCAGAGTAATCCAACAAAAATCTCATACTAAAAATGGAGTAGAAAGAAAAATTATAATGTAAGGTTAAAAGAATTTGACAAATGAATATAATATAGTTAATTATTTTCATGATTTTGAATTTTATAAAATAAAACAAAAATATTTTATGTCCGTTGAATTCAAGCGAGTGAGTCGGTTAGATTACTCCGTATTAGTTGAAGGCAGCGTACGTACTAAAATTCGATGAGTTAAATAAATAAATTTTTGATAAATTTTTTTTTAAATTAATGGACTCTTAGTAAAAATAGATCCTTCTCTCTCCCTACTCCTTACTCCCTATCCCCTAAACTCTACCTCTTAAAACTCTTAAAAACTAGTAAAGATCCATTTTATTAATTAAAAACTCTTAAAGAGTCAATGGGCTCAAAATCCTCACTATAATTTTGGATTTTGTCTTATATATATTTAGTCTGGGCCTTCCTTATTTTGTCTCATCCATACTATAACTTGGGCCTCTCTTATTCAGCTTTAATTTGAAGAGAAAATTGGGCCTGAAGGGTCCAATTTACTCACGAATATGCCGCGCGACCCTATGTTATGTGAAATTGCATGCATGACCCCCGCACGGCCCAATGTATGACAAGGCAAACTCCGTTGATGGAGATTCGAGGTTTTGATGGTGGTTCTCGTCAGCAACGCTCTTCCTACCGAGCTTCGACGTCATCGCGCTCGAAGCCCTAGAAATGCAGGTTCTCCAGTTGCCGCCGTTAGCCTCCAACTTGAAAACGCCGTGAGACCTCACCAGTTCATCAATGGCGTCTCGCACTTCCTTGTCGTCAACCGATTTCACATGCTCTGTGATCTGATTCGTTGATGCATCTACTAACACTAGAACCAGATTCTTCTTCCGACCAAAGAAATTGACCTCTTCAACGCAAAACATGTTCGAGAAACTCCAATTGGAAAGCATCACAATGCCGTAGGAGGCGGAACAGATAACCCGATCTGCTATCTCGTGGCTCTGGGAGTCCGCATACCTCGCTCGATCGGCCATGAAACACGCGATTCCCTGCACCTCGAGCTCCGATTTGAGCCACCTAGCGAGCCGATTCAAGGTCTGGCCATAGTTGATGGAAGAGTAGCAATTCCATGGTTGAGTGCATTCTGTTCCCTGGTGTATAAGTAGCAAAAAATTAGCAGCTATGTTAAAAAGTCTTCTTGTTAGTAAAGCAGATTTCTAGGAACTCATATTACGTATATTGTTTATTTATTTATTATTATTCTCTTGTAATATGTAACTATATATATTAATCAATAGGGCATTGATCATTTTCGTGCTTGTATCAGATATTTCTTTTGAGGATGCATGTGTACATATTCAAATTGTTCTAAACGTGATGTGGATTGTTTCACTTCTCCCCGTCGTTGTTAGTTACAGTTTTGACTGTCCCTATCTATATATGTTAAAATTACAAACTTTTTTATCCTATTATTCATATTTTTTTATTGTCCCCATCTTCTATTGTTCAGTTTTTAACTGTCCCTACATTTTGTTAGTGGTTTTTGTAACTGTCCCCGATTCTATATTATATTTCTTCATTGTCCCCATATTGTTGTGAGATTTTCTAACTATCCTCATATTGTTTTTGTCATTTTATAATTGTCCCCGATTCTATGGTATATGTTTTCATTGTCCCCATATCGTGACCCCCTATTGTTCTAACACGCGGGACCGTTGTCCCCAAATGCATTTTGGAAGTGTCTTTTTCAGGGATAGTTGTTTAACAATATTTTCTCTCTAGGGATAGTTGGAAATTGTCTCTTTAGGGACAGTTGAAAATTGTCCACATATGCTTCTTGAAGTGCCTCTTTAGGGACAGTTGTCCCCAAAGCCGTTTTGGAAATGTCTTTTTTTAGGGACAGTTGTTTAATAATACTTTGTCTCTAGGGACAGGGTCAGTTTCCAACTGTTCCCATATGTTTCTTGAAGTGTCTCTTTAGGGACAATTATCCCCAAAACCATTTTGGAAGTGTTTTTTTTTTAGGGACAGTTGTTTAACAATACTTTCTCTCTAGGGATAGTTGAAAATTGTCTCTTTAGGTCCAACTGTCCCCATATGTTTCTTGAAGTGTCTCTTTAGGGACATTTGTCCCCAAAACCATTTTGGAAGTGTTTTTTTTTAGGGACAGTTGTTTAACAATACTTTCTCTCTAGGGATAGTTGAAAATTATCTCTTTAGGTCCAACTGTCCCCATATGTTTCTTGAAGTGCCTCTTTAGGGACAATTGTCCCCAAAGGCATTTTGGTAGTGTATTTTTAGGGACAGTTGTTTAACAATACTTTGTCTCTAGGGACAGGGTCAGTTTCCAACTGTCCCCATATGTTTCTTGAAGTGTCTCTTTAGGGACAACTGTCCCCAAAGCCATTTTGGAAGTGTTTTTTTTAGGGACAGTTGTTTAACAATAATTTCTCTCTAGGGATAGTTGAAAATTGTCTCTTTAGGTCCAACTGTCCCCATATGTTTCTTGAAGTGCCTCTTTAGGGACAGTTGTCCCCAAAGACATTTTGACAGTGTCTTTTTTAGGGACAATTGTTTAACAATACTTTCTCTCTTAGGGCAGTTGGAAATTGTCTCTTTAGGGATAGTTTCCAACTGTCCCCATATGCTTCTTGAAGTGTCTCTTTAGGAACAGTTTGCCCCAAAGGCATTTTGGAAGTGTCTTTTTTAGGGACAGTTGTTTAACATTATGTTCTCTCTAGGGACAGTTGGAAATTGTCTGTTTAGGAACAGTTGGGAACTGTCCCATATGCGTTTCTGAAGTGCCTCTTTAGGGACAGTTGTCCCCAAAGTCATTTTGGAAGTGTCTTTTTCAGGGACAGTTATTCAACAATAATTTCTCTTTCGGGACATTTTAAAACTATCTGAGAGACTTCTTTGAAGTGCCTTTATTGGGACAGTTGTCCCAAAATAGCGAATAACTCAAAAGTTTAATTAGAGTGATGAATATTAATTAGCCGGTAAGAAGGCTCCATCGCAAGGCCATACATCCCACCTTCAACCCCAAAATTCCTCTGAATCTTCATGTAACCCTCCTCTCCCCAAGTGGTCCCCCACAAGTTCATGGAATTCCTGCTGGATCTGAAACACGAAGCTCCTGAATCTTCTTGCTCAGATTTTGATGAACTCGAAATCACCACAAGAGGCAAAGAATAGCCACTGCCCTACTTTTTCGGCAATACAGTAACATCCTTCTCCACTTCCTCTTCAACTTCCTCTTTTTTCACATTACGAAGAATAGGGGAGCGATTTGCAGAAGACGCCGATACCGAATCCTTCACCACAAATCAATTATGATGTTCACCTTGTTTTGTAAATTTGAATTAATTTGTTCATTCATGCGGTACAGTAAGGAAACTAAAATATGATTTCAGGATACAATATGGTTTCCCACACCAAAAAACAAACACTATGGTTTCATTTCCTAGTTTGCTCTGTTATGAGCATTGTAATTCTGAATTCCTTTCCCTGAAGAATATTTTTAAAATGAATTTGTCTATTCTTCTCCTACTGACAAGCAGGACACTCAATTGCTTATATGGGACTTCTCCATGGATGAAATTGTGGTACCACTTCGGCGTTGTCCTCCAGGTGGCTCTCCTACATACAGCACAACCAGCCAGTCGTCTCACTTGGACAATGTTGTTCCCTTGGGCACACTACAACCTGCACCAAGCATACGAGACATTCCCAAGCTCTCCCCACTTGTTGCCAACCAAGTGCATTCCGAGCCACTATCTGGGTTGGTTTTCACTCAGGAGTCCTTCCTCACTGCATCCAGGGAAGGCCATATAAAGATCTGGATGCGACCTGGCTCCTCAAAAAACCTGTCAAACAACCATAATCAGGAAACTCTCTTAAACACTGGTGCGAAAGAGAAGCTCCCTCTTCCAGGGATGAGTGGATCCACAAACTACAAGTAACAGATTAATAAAAACTCAATCTGCACATAGTCGGATATTATTTCGTGACGAGGCCAGTATTCATTTCCTACCTACATATTTTAGTTTGCTCTGGTTGCCGGAGGAGAAGCATCACCGTCGTGACCTGATCTGTCTTTCGATGGGAGCAAGTTTTTGATTTCTTATACTCTTGGTATCGCTTGAATAGGGCTTCTTCAAATCGCCGACGAGTCCTTCTGGCCACCGGCTCCATTGATTACTTGATAACAGTGACCAATACAGATCCGGCTGAGGAAGAGGAGAACTTACAGATCGCCATAGCCAAGCGCATCTTACTCGCTCTTGGAATCTCCGACGAAACAATCTTCGCCGGCTTCCCTCGCTGGCGGATAAAGAGGCAGAAGACGAGGCAAAAGAGGAGAATGAGGAAAGCAATGGCGGAAGCTACGACGATGCCGGCGATCGCAGCGGCATAGAGCTTCTTTCGGCTTCGCTCGGCGGGGCTGGAAGGGACGACGGACGAAGGAGAAACGGGAACCGCCGACGGGGGAAAGAAGGAACCTCTCGTAGTTCAACCTCGACCTCTTCCCGCTTCTACCGTCGACCCCAGTGAGCCTCTCGAGCGTGGAGCAGTCGATCCTAGCGCGGGATCCGGTGGCCATGGAAAGTGGGAGGAGAGAGAGCGTGTGGAGGAGAGTTTAATGACTTAGGGGTCAAGTAGCTAGTTTGTATAATTAGAATCCCAAATTTGCTATTATACTCCTCTTAAGGGGTCATTTAACCCAAGGACGGTAATTTGATCCATGTTGGTAATACTTCTTTAGCCCATTTCTAGCTTCTCCTAAGGGCATCGAACCTCATCTCTTCTTAGGTTTGAGCTGCTTTCTTCTTCAATGCACAACAGCTGGTCGTCGAAGTGTACGCAGCAGAGGCAGACGAAGTAGGAGCTGTCGAAGTAGAGTTGTCGGAGTAGGATATTGTGGTTGTTCGCTACCCTTCCCCTCCCTCTCTTGGACTGCCCCTTCTCTCATTTTAATTTCACTGCCTCCACCAAACATGTTGTTCACCGTCGCGGAGCTCTCCTGCAGGCCCGTCCAATAGCATGTGCCAACCGGCCCAACCGCACAGGGCCCCATAAATTTAAAGGGCCCATTTTTCCTATTTCTACCGTGTACAATTAAAGGGACCCAATGTTAATTAATGTAGTAATTACCCATTAATAGTCTTCTCTCATATCTGGTTCCTTTTCTGCATTCAATCACGCATATTTATTATTCTAACAAAACTCCTCGTCTTCTCAACTCCGTGTTTTTTTCCTTGTGCTTAGCAAAAAACAACACATTGGTAATCTTTTCTGCTAAGAAAATTGCTAATGGGATTAGATGGTGCATAGTTGGGCCATGGGATGGCAAACTCAAGTTCAGGTACAAGCAGGTGTATACGGTAGTCGGCAACCATTTGCAGTAATAGTAATTCAATTAAGGTTTATCCAACAATAAAAAATAGTGATTGAAAGGTTACAAATTCAGTTCGGTACTTCGGTGGCTTCAATACTCCCCCTAGTATAGCAGTTTCATGGAAGAAATTCTTCAATATCACTTTACCTTAATCATTTAATTAGAATAAATTTTTAGCATTCTTTATTTTTATCGTTATTGTTATAAATTTAAATATGAAAATTTTCATTTAATCCCTTTTATGTTTTATCGTCATCATGTTTTTTGTTCATACGTTTAAAATAACTATTTACGGCTATTCATTCTACAAGCTTATGAAAAAAACTAGATTTTGACACTATTTTGGAGTTCTATAATTCATTTGTATCTTTAATAATGAAATTTCTATTATAATTTAATATATTCTACAATAATAAATTAATACATCATTGAAAATTTAAAGCCTCATTTTTTTTTGAACGGGGCCCCCAATTTAGATTGGACGGCCCTGCTCTCCTGGTACAACGACACTGACGAATCTCTCACGATCCTCCTCGGAATCCTCGGATCCGTCTTTGACGTCCCAAAAGGCCGATCTGACTATGGCTCCGGCGGATCTCACAACCAATTTTCCGGACGAGACGCCTCCCGCACCTTTGTCTGCGACGACTTCACCCCGCCGATCTCAGTGATTCTCTCGCCGGTCTCCATACAGCCGAATTTTTGGTTCGATGAAATTCCAGGTTTGCATGCTTAATTATTTGCACTATATATTGTTGTCATTGAATTGTTTACTCTCTTTATCCTTTTCTGCTAAAATGTTCAGGTCTTGCCTCTTTTTTTGGTGTTCTTCCACCAACCTTTGCTCATATGTTTAGTGTTGCTTGATTCCATTTTTTATTACAAAGAAGGCCATGTTGATTTACAGAAAATTGTGATTATTTACTTCAAACCCTGTTTTTTTTTGGTAACCGAAAGGCGAACCTTTCAGAATTTATTCCGAGAGCCAAAACGGCTAATCAACAACAAGACGGGGAGAAGCCAACCCCTAAACATCATCCATAAAAAACGAAATAATATAATCAGGCATAGCCTCTAAAAACTGGAAACCTAAAGGAAGGGAAAAAGCATAGTTGGCTAATCCATCCGCCAGACGATTAGCTTCCCTATACACATGAACGAAACGGACCGACCAGTCCCTTGTAAGAAAGCCATGGCACAGACGCACCAGGAAAGAAAGGGGATGAGTGTCAATAACCCCTTGCTTCAGAAAACCCACCACAATCTCTGAATCAATCTCCGCAATCAGGCATCGATGACCACGCTCCCAAGCAATATGTAGGCCATAGTAAACTCCCCACAGTTCGGCAACCGGAGCCGAACACACACTGATGTTCACTGCAAAGCCACCGAGCCAACTCCCATCACTCCCTCTGAGCGCCCCACCCGCAGCCGCATAACCCGGGTTCCCCTTAGACGCGCCATCCGTGTTCAATTTTACCCAACCCGAATTTGGTTTAGACCATGCAACCAAGAGTTCTCTCCTACCGTGCAAACATGCCCTCGGTTCACCATCAAAACTCTTCATGAACTCCATTGCCACCTTCATAATATGTCCAACCATGTCTCTGCAACCACCTCTCTCATTGAAGACAAACTCATTTCTCCATCTCCAACCCCACCACACCCTGGTAGCAAAAGTCGTAGGCCAACTCCTATCACTCAGATCACCCAAATTCTCAAACACCCATTCCAAAAGTGGCATATTAAAGAAGACCTCATTCCTACGCCGGGGAACAAGGCACTGCCATACCCCCTCCATCGTCGGGCAATCCCGCAGAACATGCAACACGGACTCGCTACCCAGCACACAAACCGGGCAACAATCATCATCACTAATCTTCCTCCGACACCTCTCCTCATCCGTCATGATTTTTTGTTGAACCACAAGCCAAAGGAAGACACGTATCCGCTCAGGAACCCCAACATGCCATATCTTCTTGTATAAACTTTCGTTCCTCACCCTGGGCGCCATGTCAACACAAAGAAGCAGGTATGCAGAGGCCACAGAGAATTGCCCCGTAGTCATGCCCCCCCACGCAGTCCTGTCCACCGAACCCGTGAAGCCATCAAGAGCCACCGAAGCAACATGAAGACAAGCGAACTCGGACAGCCAAATCCCAATAACATCCATCTTCCATCCAACACCCACCTCCCAAAACTCCCGCACCTTCCTGTCCACCACCTCCGCCGGGATCGGCGCACGTCTCCATTCCAACAACGTAGAGTCCCCGACCCATCAATCCTTCCAAAAATTAATTGAAAGCCCATTCCCTGGGATCCACCTAACCCCCTTAGCCACAACATGCTGAATTCCAAAAACGATCCCCTTCCAGCAATACGAATCGCCACTCCTAGCCATAAAACCAAGGATATTGTGCACATTACCCAACTTGTACTTACTCTGCAGAATTTTGACCCATAGCCCCTCTTTGTCGTGCATCACACGCCACCCTAACTTCCCCAGCAATGCCGTATTCTTCTGTCGTGGTCTCCGAATACCAAGGCCACCCTCACTCTTAGGACGACACACATCTCTCCAAGCAAGAAGGTGCACCCTTCTCTTCTCAGCGGAGCTTCCCCACACAAACTCCCTAGCCGCACGATCCAGAGATTTTAACATGCTCATCGGAAGGCGAACCATACTCATCGAATGCACCGGGATAGCAGACAAGACAGATTTGGTAAGAGTAATCCTTCCAGCAAGACTCAAACAATGCTTCTTCCAGCCAGCGAGCCGAGAATTCACCTTTTCCAACACCTCCAGAAACGTATGCTTATTGACCCATTTTTGAAGAATAGGAATGCCAAGATACTTGCCTAACTCCTGCGTATACCCAATACCACTCTCACTACTAATCTGGCGACAAATTAAAGATCCCGGCTCACGTTAGCAGAGAAGAAGATCTTAGACTTAGCCAAACTCACTTTTTGCCCCGACGCCGAACAAAACTGCTCTAACACACTCCTGACCACCCTAACTTGCGAGACCGACGCCTCCGCAAACAGAATAATGTCATCGGCGAAGCAAATATGAGACAGTAGCGGACCACCGCGCGATAATCTGATCGATTTCCAATCACCAATACCAATCGAATGGTCAATCAAGTGACAAAGCCTTTCCAAGCACAAAACAAACAAGTAAGGCGATAGCGGATCGCCTTGTCTTAAGCCCCGTTGAGGAATAAAGGCATCGGTCTACACCCCATTCCACAACAATCTCATAGACGGAGAGGAAACACATGCCATAACCCAACGCACCCATACCAGCGGAAAGTGCGCAGCGAAAAGGGTGTCTTCAAGAAAGTCCCATCGGACACGGTCAAACGCCCTCTCCAAGTCCAGCTTGAGCAACATCCATCCCCACCTACCTTTCTTCCTTCTCATCGAGTGCACAAATTCTTGCACAATCACCACATTGTCCGAACTCAACCTCCCAGGTATGAAGCTCGATTACGTCGGCCCAACAAGCTTAGCGATAACACCCTTCATTCTATTCACTAGCGTCTTAGTGATCGTCTAGAACAAGACGTTGCAAAGTCTAATCGGCCGAAATTGACTGATACGCTCCGGCTTAGCCACCTTCGAAATCAACACAATCATCGCATCATTGGTAGACTCAGGAAGAGATCCAGACATGAAGAAATCCATAACGAACTTAATCACGGACCCGCCGACCACATCCCAGCATTTTTGGTAGAACACGGGTTGAAACCCATCAGGCTCGGGCGCCTTATATTGGCCCATATTCCTAACCGCCCCTTCAATCTCTTCACCAGAGAAAGGGTGGATCAACATGGCAACCTCCGAAGGGGTTAGCGTCTGAAAGCCCATCCGAGGAAGGTAAGCACCCACACCGCCCCCATCATCTAGCGAATACAGGCCACATAAATAGTTAACAGCCAACGATTCCAACTGAGCTGCATCAGTTTCCCATCTCCCATCATCTCGCCGCAGCGAATCAATCCTGTTTCTCCGACGTCGAAACAGGAAGCAGAAAAAGGATATTGTGGTTTTTTTTATGAGGAAAGATTTCAAGGTACCCGACATAACCACATCGGGTAGCTCGAGAGGCCGAAAGAATCGGTGTCGGTACAAACCGAACAGAAGGAGCCAAAGACAAGCACATAAATTACAATGAGCAAAAGGAAACACAACAATCTAAGGCAGGCAGGGAGTCAGCTCAGACTCAAGGTTGCCACCGGGAAAGGGTCAAACAGGAGCACCTGCGGAAGTGCTGAACGGGATGCCTTGACGTTGCCTTCACCTAGATGAAGGATCTTCAGGAGCCTCAACCATGACGTTGCTCGAGAGGGGTCTTCATTCAGCCACATACACGACCACGACCACGACCGGCGACTCAGCCAGAACCCAAGATATATTCCACAAAAGCCGCGAGAATTTTGCCACCCATACTTGATCAAAACAGAAATCAAAATGGTCAACAAGGGTGAAATTGATGTGATTAAATCCATCAATTTGATCTTGACGAAAGTTGAAAATTAGTGTACACAACCATGTTGTGATTGTGAAGTACAAGCTTTTCTTGGTTGTTGTTTCTCTAGTATGGTAGCTTTTCCAGAATTTTCCTTGTCCTTGACTTTCTATGTCATGACATTTGAGTCGGTTAGTGGTTGGGTTTCTTCGGGTGGTAGATGTTAAGCATAGGTCCAAGAAAATGATTCTTGGGCCAGAAGAAGCTTAGAATCCACGTAGACTCTTAGCCTTATGCAGTCCCTGAGAAGAATTATAGGGTAAGTCCTGGTAATCCAAAGAAGAGTAAAAGGATGATTAAGGTAGTAAATTTGCTTATCAAATTATAGCAGTAGCAAGCTATAAGTGATAAGAATAGTTGAGGTGCTAAAACCATAGTACTTATGCTGATTAGAGAAGCATAATGGGTAATAAAACCCAGACCTGTGTAGAGACACTAGATTTTTTTTTTTTTTTTTTTGGGTTTGGCTTTACACCAGAAGGGGGGGAAATATATTGATGGATCGAATCGTTCTATACGTTGAGAAAAGAAACCTTGATACTCTCTTTCTCAAGCTTGGGTTTCCTCCTTGGTGAGTTGTCTCTTGTTCGAGCTGAGCAAAGAACTAGGAGAAGCCCGAGAAGAGGCTTGGTGGAGGATGGATCATTTCAACTAAGGGAGAGGCTTCATCCATGGCGGTGCGTAAGGCGGGTGAGGCTGAGGCGGCACGGTGGTATGGGTTGCGCGGCTGGTGTGGTTTGGCTCAGATCTGGTGGGTCCGAGGTGGCAAGTAAAGAAGCAGCAACACAGAGTAGGGTCAGCGGGCTCTCTAGCAAGGGATATGGGTTAGGGTAGATCGGGGATCTGAGTTCAACAGTAGCGGTGGTGTGGGTTCGGGGGTGGCTCGAGCATGGTTTGAACCAGCAAGCGACATCGCCCACCACCATGATGTAGAGGGAGAGGTAGTTCTCCCCTTTGTTTTTAAATTTTGGGAGGTTTTCCCCTTGTTTTCAGATTTGGGGAAGATCTCCCCTTTGTTGATTTAGGGAGGATGATCTTTTCAGATCGGGGGTTAACCAGAGGCAGTCGGGGGTTTTCCGGTGAAGTCGGGGATTGCCCGGAGGTGGGTATTACCCGGTGATGTCAGGGGTTTCCCAGAGGTGTCGGGGGTTACCGGTGGTGGTGGTGGTAGTAGGGTGTTTCCCGGTTAAGTTCTTCCCGGTTTCTCTCTCTATAAAAAAGAGAGAGGTGGGAGCTTTTTTTTCTTTGGTTGACTTGTATTTGTTTCTCTTTATTTCATAGCTCGATTTGTTTGCTTATAGTAGCATACAATTGTTGGCATGTATAGATATTCCACGTGTGTGCATTTATGTGAATGACTTTTACCAGCAGGACACCACCTGCTTGCAGTCACTTCACTTTCATTCTTACCGCTTGTACATGTGAGCTGATAAGGTTGTTGTTCTTATACAAGTACAGACCCATAGTTATTTCATTTTCACTTTCTTCCGTTTAGTGAGTCTCTTGCTGTAAAAATTCATGTTTTTTATCTGCCGTTTAAATTTCTTGTGCAGTAGTACATTTACTTTTGCTCCTTCCATCTATATATAATTAAAAGTTGACTTTCTTGCCAATTTAATGTTCTCCTTCAAACACTTAAAGCTTAAGCAGGCAAAAAATATATATTGGGCCAGTTGGCTTTGTACACACTTAAAACTTAAGCAAGCATAAAAACATATATTGGCCCAACTGGATTTGTAGATTGTTTGTTACATGGGCCAGAGGCAACAAGGGTCAAAATAATTAGCATTTTGGGTCCAACTGGATTACAACAGTTATGACAGTTACACTTCTAATAGGAGTTGAATAGGCTTGCACAAATCTGCATTAATAAGCATTAGAGGCTGCCCTTCCAGCTCCAAGTGAGGCGTTGAAGAGGATGTGAAAGACTTTCACACATCTGCAACAACCTTAAATATGCCCTTCAAATACTGTTGGTGGCACCTATAATAATCGTGACTTTCATTACCTCTCATCTCCTTCAGCATGTCTACTTCCAAGGACTCCCATAGCAAGGCTTCATCCGTCGTCCGTTCTGATGCATCCATGAAAGGGAAAGGTGTCAGTAGCATTATCGCACCCATAACTCCGCCCAACAAGAAGGGGGCTGCTATGGTGGTGTCACCATCAGAAAATTCCTACGTTGCTCTCGGCCACCTGAGTTTTGGAACGACCTGCACAGTAAGAGTTATGGTATGTCGTAAGTGGGAGTCAACAGACTTGAAAGGGAAGCCTATCAACACCGACTACATCGTCTCCGATGAACATGTATTCTACTCTACCTTTTCAATTACGTTTTTGGTACTGCATATATACAAATTAAGAGGTTGAGCTGATATCACATATTCTTTTTGGCTCCAAATTGATAGAGCTGACAGACAGGATAAGATGAAGAAATAAATAAATAGAAATCAGAAGGTAGGTCGTTCATATGAGCCAGTAATATTTTAGGGGTTTTCAACTTTAGATTTTTGGTCTGACATCTTCTAAGCTACAGAAAAACTAATATATGTGAGAGCCAAACACGAAATACTAAGAATCCATCTTTAAGAAATACATTAGTAAGGCTTCAGTTAGGAAAAAAAATCAAGTCTTCAGCCAGTAATATCTTTGGGGTTGTTCAACTTTACATTTTTGGTCTGACATCTTCATAGCTACACAAAACTGATATATCAAAGAGCCAAAGTAAACTAAAAGAACCAAAAAATGGAAATGAGAAGCTAAGAATCATTAGATTTCAGTTGATCTGGTAAATGATCTGGTAAGTGGCTAAATGATTTACCTATTCGACATAAATGATCTGGTAAACTAATTTCATTAGAACACAGGGCTGTAATATGCAGATTTCCTCCTACAAAATAAATATGAAATCTTAGCAAAGTTCTTTTCCTACCTCTGCCAGGAGTTTTTGTCTACTGCTTTCTAACCTTTCACCCATATTACTGCCATATCATGTAACTGCCCTTCCAGCTTCTTCTTTTCTTCCTGAGACATTTCAAGAATAACATGAACTGGCAGAATATAAGTTAACCAAAAAAATAAACAGTGACAAGGGTACACTTTTTAAGGTAATTCATTACTAATGGATAAAAGGCCACAGTATAAAAAAAATACAATATATTTCTGCCACAAAAAAAGAAAATAAAAGACAGCTAAGAAAAGATTGAAAAAAGAAAATATACCTCTATTGTAGTAGTATAGACCTACATAACTGCTATTCCATCCCCAAATCACATTAAAAAATAAGACAAAAGATGCAAGGTGAAGCTTGTGAAAAAACTGCCCGCAAATAATCACCATTTTACTTTTACCACATGTTAGTACACTGGACATCAGGAGAAACTTTATTGTTCAAACCCACAAATACTAGATATAGTAGTATTATAACAGATCTGTTTACCACTTCGACACCATAGTCTACGCACACACTAAAACAGGCTATTACATTTATACAGGTATGGTTGGTACCTGTTGCTGCTTTACTTAGACTATCAAGCTTTTCCTCTAAATCCTTCTTTTTAGATTGGAGAGCGGAAACTCGACCTTGCTCTTCTACCAACTTTTGTGCCTCTTGCAGCCTCAATTGTGACTGTAGCTATTAATGAACAAAGAATTATAGGATAATTTATTTTAGTAATATAAACATGTATCACAATATTCTTTCAGTCAACAATTGTCACCAAGACACCTTTACTGAACCTGAGTACCTGAAGCTAATTCCGATAAATCTGTATTTTTCAATTATAAATAGTTCAATTTAAACAGCTAGATAAGAGTATGAGACTTCAGTTTCCAATTCCCATTTTAAAATCCACAACCAACCTAAACTAAAAGTCAAATCTAGCATGAAAGAGCTATTTTCAAGTTTAGAACGAAAGTGAAATCCCAATCATGCTAACAAGCACAAATACAGATTATGCCATTAAGGCGCCAGATTGAATAAGCTCATGAGTAATTGAAGCGTATATCAGATTAAACCGCAATAAAATCAACAGGTGCAACAATGCAAAGCACAAACGACATTTCAGATCCAGAAAATAAGCATTAAGAAGGAAAGAAGCACAACGCAGATGGATACAATGAAACAAATAAGGAAACAAACTTGTTGAATT
Source organism: Rheum nobile (assembly GCA_027886185.1). Lineage (NCBI taxonomy): Eukaryota > Viridiplantae > Streptophyta > Magnoliopsida > Caryophyllales > Polygonaceae > Rheum > Rheum nobile. Next base: position 52,360 of record WOAB01000348.1, read on the forward strand.
CCCACCCAATCTATTCTGATCCTGCTCACTTGCCCCTACAAACCCATCCATGCCCTATACGAAATCTAGCAACTAATAAATCAAAACAAATAAGACCACAACCTAAACCAGGGACGAAACAAACAACTACGAATCCAAAACCTTCATCAAGCAAAACGAAAATTCTCAAGACCTAATATTGTAGCACGAATACAACGGAGCTAAACAGGAGGACGCAGAAAGAATCCAAAACCCCCGCAATATGGTGAAAACTATTACGATTTAAGAAATTGTATATTGAGGAGCAGAAATCTTTATTGAAAGAGGAAATTTGAGGGCTCCCGCCTGATGCGATAGGTTTTTTTCTTGCGATGGGAGGAGAATTTGGAGTTGGAAGGAAGAGATAGAGAGAAAACCCTAGCGCGGAGAAGCAGATTTGGACGGTGGAACCGAAAGAGACTTGAAATAATTAAAATTTGTTTGGTGAATTGTGAGGTTTGCAGCATCCTTTTTAGTTTTTAATCGTTATGTCATGCATGTGGTTTATGGTTATGAGGATTAAGAACAGTAATTATGATTAGTGTCTGAAAATATAATTTTTTGTACTTTCAGTTATCTTTCATATAGAGTAGTAGTCGGACCCATTGCGAATGATAAATATAATTATACTTTGCTTGATATAAATTGTAAGGTTATGGATAGATATATGATATTGTGTTTAAAATTAATATTGTTTGATTTTGTAACTTTCTATGAATAATACAATATTATACATCATAATTTCGTTGTAGTTTTACTTATTTAAGTAATCAGATTATAAATAATGTTTTTTTATTATTTTGGTTAAAATTAACTTAAAAGCATTTTAAAGGTGTTTCACATTTTATTTAGATAGTAAATAAATTATATAATTGATGCCATGTAGTAGGCATAGCCTTGCTAGGCAAAATTTGAATATTTAATATCATTTTTTGTAATCTTAGTTTGATTTTGAAAATTCTATTTTTTTAGAAAATTGTTAAATGATAATTTTAAGAGACGTTTTCTTATACTTTTTATTGCGTTTTTGTTACTCTTAGCCGAAGATTAATTTATAACTATCGAATACTTGCATATATTATAGTTTAAAACAAAGTTTTTCATAATATAAAAGGTAATATGTGATGATTGAGATCGTATTTAAATCTACACATAAATTAGTATATAGATCTTAATCCTTATGTTATGGTTAAAGGCTAATATATCAAGGAGGTTAGAAAAAATTGAGACAATATATTAACATACTATTCGGTATAGAGGTACAATTCATGCAATATAGAAAAACACCACGTGACATTTGATTGTAGAATGAACTAAAATCTTGAATTGAAAAGTTGTATATACGTGTAATCATAATTCAAAAAGAAACTTCATATAAGAATACATCCTTTAATTTAAGTTATTACTTCAAAATGTGACTAATTGCCAAACAAACGAATGTCCATATGATGCTTATTGATGGCAACATACATTAATATAATATTGTAAATTATATAAGCATTGGAATTGCCAAAGAGAAAAATGAAAATTTTATTCAAACATATATTAATATATGATTTATTATTAGATTAATTTTTAATTGATGGTTATAGTACTAAGTAGTAGAGATTGATCGATACTTTAATTAGATTAATTTTCAATTGATAGTTAGAATACGAAAAGATTGTAAAATTAGAGTATTTGCCAAGCAATTAGATTGGCTTTAACGTTATTAATATCGTCAACTTTTATTAGCTAGATTTATTACAATTGTATTTCTTTGGTATTTTAATTTGTTATGCCTATTCATATTCACATAAAGATTAATGTTATTAACTAGAAAACTATAGTAGTAATGTACGGATCCGAAAATAAAAAAATTCTTTTGGAAAATTAATAATAACTAGAAATCGAAGCTCGTGCTTCGTACGAGTTTTTTGTGTATATGTAGTGCGCGATTTAAATGTGAGTTTTTTATAAGGATGCGTTTTTTTTCTTTGAAAAAATTTGGGAAATATTTTAGAAATGTCTATCTAACTTACTATAACAACTCTCATTTCTTACATGCTCCACTATCCATCACATTTCTAATTTTTTGTCTTTATCTTACAAATTTATTGCCTTTTAATAATGTTTTTTTGTTATGCTTTAGTTATTAATATTCATTAATATATCATTTTTTCCTGAAATATATATCGTTTTATTAGTCACATTGACTTTACATATTCATATACATTAATATCATTTTAATTAAAATATATTAGTTATTACTTCTTATTCTTATTAAATACGAAGTAATAGAAATAATTGTTGATTCTGCATATTCTTAAACTTGTTACGTTTTATATAAAAGTACATTAGTTATTTTATCGGTACATGCTTACTCTTCTTAGCGAAATTATAATTCATAACTTCTTTCTTGTACATTTCATATGTGAGAGTGGGTACATGTCTATGTTAACAATTCATATTAAGGAATATAAACCCTAAATAGGAAATAGTGAACCCATTTAAAAAAAAAACTCTAAAAAATTAACACATAATTATAACTTTCTATATAAGAGATCTTAACATATGCCCTAAGGGCATAGGTTAAAAAAATCGTTACATTAAATACATGTCAAACAATATATCATTTAAGATAAAAATATGCAACAACAATCTATATATTACAAATTCATATTTAAACCGTGACAACATATACACAAAAGGCTTGTGCGAAGTACGGGCTTCGATTTATAGTTAGGTTAATAGATATATCTTCAGAATGAATGCTCTCTTAAATTAACCTCTTCTATTCTACCTAATATCTGGTTTCCATTTTTTTTTATTTGCTTTTCTTGTTCTACGTATCATGCTTTCCCCTATACTTTGTTACTGATCATACTCTTCTTTCTGTGACTACAACAGCTTTGCAATCATCGTGTTCTAGCTCTGTACTCCACCCAAACATGCCATCATAAGGTATTATTTGGTTCAATTCAAATGCTCTGCATAGAAACACCTTAGTGTGTAGGTTGGGTTAGGTATTATATTTCAGCAGGTTGGTTTATCCACTAACTATCATCACCACTGTGCATTTACGAGTAGGTAGAGTCTGTTCATGTATTCACTTTATGTTGTACTGGTCTACTGCCATGTTGTGCTGTTCAATCCGTCTGGTTGAAGTATTTGACTTATGATGTATATTTATTTTAATGACTGCTGCCATGTGTCAGAAGTTGTTATATAATTTAACAATACGGATTTGCATATATATCCCAAATACATTAGTGATTTACACAAATATCACTTTGATTTTTTTTTTACATATATATCCTATTTGGGGTATTTTTGTAAAATATTAATTTTTTTTTTTTAATTCAGAAATTAAGTAAAATAAAAAAAATCATGAAAAGAAAAAGGAAACAAAAAGCAAAAAAACATTGTTTATTATTTCTCTCTCAAATTTCCCTCCCAAAATCCCCTTCCAAATTTTCCTCTCAAAACTCCCTCCCAAATTTCCCTCACAAATACACAACTTTTCCCAAATTTCCCTCCCAAAGCACAAAATCTGGCTCTAGGTTTTCTAGACCAGATTTGGCGGGACTTGGCTCAGACGAACGAAGCGGTGGTAGTGGTGGTGGTGGGGTTGCTTTCGGCTAGAGCGGTGGTAGCAGTGGCGGTGGGGCCAGGTCTCAATTTGGCGGTGATGGAGTCAAATTTAGTGCTCTGTCGAAGCATTCTGCGTGAAATCCTCCCATTTGAACGCCAGAATCCAGCTCGGCTGGTCCCGATCTCCTAATTTCAACTTCTTCCTCCTCTTCAGCTCCTCATCGCCGTCAAGCTTTGTTTCCGATCTCCTAATTTCAACTTCTTCCTCCTCCTCATCGCCGTCAATCTCTGCGTGATGGAGTCAACTTCTTCCTCCTCTCCCGCGGGCAATCTATGTTTCCGATCCTCTGGCGATTGCGAGCTTCCTTGTAATTTCTGATCAGATCGTAGAACTTCTCCATCTCCTCCTCCTCCGTGAGTTGATCGGCGGCGGAAGCGGCTCCCTTGGACCGATCTCCGGCGCCGCCGTTGCCACCGCAACCTAGATTGCGATATGCTTCCATTCTGGATCCGCTTCCATTCTGGCCGGGAATCGATCGATCGGAGCAAAGTAGAACGAATCCTAAAGAAGAAAACCATAAGCGTATACTGAAATGGAGATTTCTAGGAATTAGCGCTTGTTGAGTTTGAAGTTGCGAAGAAATGAATGAAGTCAGGTAGGCGGTTTCAGGTTTGGGTGTTGGTTTAAATTGGTTTAAGTGTTGATGTGTGAAAATTCTGATTTTGAATAATGACATGAATGTTGTAAGCTGATGATAGAAGATTTGTATCAAAGTGATAACAGGTTTTTGTCGTGTCAAAAATTGTTATGCAAAATATCCAAACAAACCTTAAACCGTAGTCCTAGGTAAGTAAAGGTCGAATCCACAGGGAGGCGAATTCTATCTTAATATGCAATTTGTATGTCAAACTAAAGTAACCAAATGGGGGGTTTTGTGAGTTTTAATTAATCTACGCATGCAAAAGTAAACAACTAGATGTGATGGATTCAGTAATGGGGAAAAGCACTTAGTCAAACAACATCCACTATTCGTATGACAAGTTGATCATAGATACTCATTCAAATCTCATGTAATGGTAATTCCAATTCCTTTTCAGATATAACTAATAGCACAACCAGATACTATTAGCACTAACTAATTAAACAACCCTGAAACTATCAAGATTCAGTTTAACAGCAGCCTTACGGATAAGAATATAGTTGGATACAATTCTAGCATAACACAACCAGATATTATCCTAGAATGTAAATCAATTCTCTTCTGCATAAGACTAGCACAACCAGTTACTAATACGATGCAGTTGCTACTCTGAAATAGATATGCTCAACCAGTAACAATCTAGATCTAGCAATCAATCAATAACAATAAACCCTAGTTGCGTCCAAATAGAGATTATCAATATCAATCATAAACAACTTAAGCAAGAGAAAGATAAAAACCATGCAATAGATTAAGAACAAGAATCTCACAACTTTATCGAAACGAAAGCTTTAGCGTCTGACTAAGCCAGGGAGGCTTAGTTCTTCATAACGTATACGTAGAGAGAAAATTAGGGTTTCCAGAGAAAAAGATGATGATAAGATTAGATGATAGATAAGCTTACAAGCCTTTTCTCTCCCCTAATATACTAAAGGAAATAAAAATCTAAATTAACCTAAAACGAATTAATAAAATAATAAACTAAAACAATGAAATTAATCCCGTTCTTCTCACAATTCTCGTTCAGCACTGCTCCAAATCCAGCAAAGCATCACGTGATGGCCCACTCCAATTCATGCAAGCAACAACGGCTTGAACAAGGCACCAGCGGCCCAATCACCCACGGCCCACCACGACTTCACGGCTCTTCACCAACAAATCTTCTCGCTGACGTCGTGGATGACATCACCTCCAATTTGCTTCAATTCAGCTTCACGCGGCTTCAGCATTTCACGTGGGCCCCATGGGCCTTTCTTCATCAACTCGGCCCAACAACAATTCATCAGCTGAAGCACGCGTGGCTTTTCCTCCGCTTGGGCCTAATTTCCACGGGCCTTTCTTTCTCTAATTTTACCCATAAATCAAGTGGCTTTTAATTAATTAGGCTTCTTCGCCCCCATACGCCATGCACATGAATGTGTCTAAATCTACCCGAATGGCACCAATAAAACCTCTAATGACTCTTACTTAAGCCCTACAAAGTAGTGCTTATCAAATCACCCCATGCTTAGACCTTTGCTCGTCCTCGAGTAAACTAATAAAGAGTCTACTCCTCCAATATAGCATCCAAGGTCTCAGGAAACATATCCTCCAACTAAGAGTCACCTAACCCATGCCAAGCTCCTGGCACCAATCTCATTCACAACACATCCACAACTCAACAAGCTTAAGGGCAAGCAGAGTACTTCCCCAAAGCTAAACCCGGACATCCAAAAGTGTGAGTAACCTCTAATCCTAGCCTCCATCTATTGCTCCTTATGTCTCCCAGAGTGACCTACCCGACAATCCTTCTTTGACTCCTCTTCTTATGACGCCTCGCCAAGAATACTGAGAAATCCTAAAATCACTCTTCTTCTTTTTCGCTCATTTTGCCAAGGCGCCCTTTCAGGTTTTCACCAAGCCACTCATTTCATTTTTCAATAGATGTGCTCACATAAGGTCACGTCACTCTTGACCTCATATTATCCCAGCCTAATGCTGGTCCAAGTCACCTGCTTATTGCCTAGGCCGCCCTTTCGGGTTTTCGACCTATCCCAGGATTTCTATGATAGCCTTTTTTCAATTTTTTTTTGCTCTTTTCTCTTTATATTTTTCTCCTCAGCAGCGTATCAAGTATAAAACCCCACCCCATGCTTAAACATTGCATTGTCCTCAATGTAATGAAAGACAAAAGAATAAAGCACAGGGAAAAGCAAAAAATAACTCACAACGTTGTCGAGTTGGCTTGGACACTTCATTGTTGCTGGCGGTGTACTCATGAAAGCACATATCCAGGATGTCTGGCATCAACGACATTATCTTCATCTACCGTACAACCATAAGAAACCACTGGTGAGTAGTGGTAAATCAAGGGAACGGGGTTGCAAGGCCTTCAAAAATGGGCACAGATGTCATCGTGGTTGGGCCCTGGTGTACCTCCTCTCCAGCTGTCGACTGCAGGGCCATCATCGTTGCCAAATAAATATAGGGTGAATGTATTCCTCCGTTTAGCAACATGATGCGCACCTCTCCGTGGGGAACTCTGGACAGCTAGGTAAAACTTGTTTTTTTTTTAAAGACTTTTTCTCCCCGTTTAAGGTCTTTTCGGGGTATCTTATTTTCGTTTTTTGCTCCCCGTTTAAGGTTTTTTCGGGGCCCATTTTTTTTGAATTTTTTTCTTTCTTTTCGAATTTTTTTTTTTTAAAAAAAATTTTAATTTTTTTTTTTGCGAAAATGCGGCGGTCGCCGTGAGGGGTGCGGCGGTCGCCGTAATTGCGGCGGTCGCCGTAAATAAACGGCAGTCGCCGTTTTTAGGTCGTAGCCAACTTGCTTGGCGAGGCATTTGCGGCGGTCGCCGTAAGGGGTGCGGCGGTCGCCATGAACACCATTTTCATTTTTCCGCGCTTCCTGCAGGTTAGTTAAACACAGAAAGGAAAAATAAAAAGAAAAACAACTAAATAAAGACTAAGGGAAAGAAAATAGACTACCTAACATCGGGTTGCCTCCCGAACAGCGTCTTAGTTAATGTCGTGGCTCGACATAGTGCTCAACCTCTTCAACTCGGGTTGCTCCTATCACTTGAACTCCTGAGGTCTATGTCAGGGGGGTGCCATTTTGTGTGCTCCATGTTGAGCCTTTCCCCCATGCTTGTGTACTTCATAATGGTTGGACCGCTGTTCATATCTATGAATGCACTTGCCATCTTCAGGAACGGTCTACCCAACATCTCAGGGCCTGCATGTTTGTTCTGCCCCGCATCCAGCATGTAAAAATTCGCCACCTGAATCAAGTCCTTTTTCTTGTGCTTCCCCTTTGGTTTCTTCTTGATATTGCCCAGCGCCCTTAAAAATTTTGTGCTGCGAGGGATACTGTTTGTCAATGTGACCAAAGGAACGGTTTCTGCACAGTTACGGAAGGCCTCATAGGTTTCATTGTTGTTCTTCAACCTTCGAGTATCTTGTAATGCCTCAGGGAAGGGTGCAACGGGGTGCAGCGCAATGAGTGGGGAGGAGTTTAGACGCACATACTCATCATAGGCAGCCTCGAGAGGGTCGGGGGCTGCCGGGGCATTTTTGAGAGGAACGAGCGTCGCAGGATCGTTTTCGCGATCACGACTCTCCTCCTCTTGGTCGCTGAATTCCTCCAGTCCCATAAAATACTCTTCTTCAGAAAGCACAACGCGGTCCAAAATATCGTCTGGAATACCCATCTCCTCAGTGGGTGAACCGAGGATGAGGTATACCTCCCGCGGTCTTGGGTTCTCTTCTGTAGATATCTCGCTGTATTCTGCACCCGTCTCACAAATTTGTTCCTCCCTTTCAGCTAAGGGGGCGACATGCAGCTGCTCAGTACTTTGTAGGGTCATCGAGAAGACATTATCTTCCCGATGCACCACTGGGTGAGATAGTGGTTCTGCCGACATCATAGTCTCCATTATGCTCACTGCTTGCACCATTTGCTCCGTCTGCCTCTCAATGATCTGGATATTGGACTTTATTTGTTGTTCAAGTTGGATCGTATTCTGTTTGAAAGATCGAAACATGTCCTCCAATGACATGGAGGGACTTGGATTGTGCCCATAACTCGAATTAGGGTGATCTCTCCACCCTGGAGTGTATGCGTATGAGTATGGGTCATATTGCGGCTCCTGATGGAAGTGGGGAAATCTATCCATCTCTGTAACAAAATCAAAAAGGAAAAACAAAAATCAATAGCACGGGTGTGGACCGTAAGATAGGTCCACACAAAAGTTGACACACAAATCACACACAAAATAGATTATTGCATCCCCGGCAACGGTGCCAATTTGATAACAGGTTTTTGTCGTGTGAAAAACTGTTATGCAAAATATCCAAACAAACCTTAAACTGTAGTCCTAGGTAAGTAAAGGTTGAATCCACAGGGAGGCGAATTCTATCTTAATATGCAATTTGTATGTCAAACTAAAGTAACCAAAGGGGGGGTTTTGTGAGTTTTAATTAATCTACGTATGCAAAAGTAAACAACTAGATGTGATGGATTCAGTAATGGGGAAAAGCACTTAGTCAAACAACATCCACTATTCGTATGACAAGTTGATCATAGATACTCATTCAAATCTCATGCAATGGTAATTCCAATTCCTTTTCAGATATAACTAATAGCACAACCAGATACTATTAGCACTAACTAATTAAACAACCCTGAAACTATCAAGATTCAGTTTAACAGCAGCCTTACGGATAAGAATATAGTTGGATACAATTCTAGCATAACACAACCATATATTATCCTAGAATGTAAATCAATTCTCTTCTGCATAAGACTAGCACAACCAGTTACTAATACGATGCAGTTGCTACTCTGAAATAGATATGCTCAACCAGTAACAATCTAGATCTAGCAATCAATCAATAACAATAAACCCTAGTTGCGTCCAAATAGAGATTATCAATATCAATCATAAACAACTTAAGCAAGAGAAAGATAAAAACCATGCAATAGATTAAGAACAAGAATCTCACAACTTTATCGAAACGAAAGCTTCAGCGTCTGACTAAGCCAGGGAGGCTTAGTTCTTCATAACGTATACGTAGAGAGAAAATTAGGGTTTCCAGAGAAAAAGATGATGATAAGATTAGATGATAGATAAGCTTACAAGCCTTTTCTCTCCCCTAATATACTAAAGGAAATAAAAATCTAAATTAACCTAAAACGAATTAATAAAATAATAATAAAATAATAAACTAAAACAATGAAATTAATCCCGTTCTTCTCACAATTCTCGTTCAGCACTGCTCCAAATCCAGCAAAGCATCACGTGATGGCCCACTCCAATTCATGCAAGCAGCAACGGCTTGAACAAGGCACCAGCGGCCCAATCACCCACGGCCCACCACGACTTCACGGCTCTTCACCAACAAATCTTCTCGCTGACGTCGTGGATGACATCACCTCCAATTTGCTTCAATTCAGCTTCACGCGGCTTCAGCATTTCACGTGGGCCCCATGGGCCTTTCTTCATCAACTCGGCCCAACAATAATTCATCAGCTGAAGCACGCGTGGCTTTTCCTCCGCTTGGGCCTAATTTCCACGGGCCTTTCTTTCTCTAATTTAACCCATAAATCAAGTGGCTTTTAATTAATTAGGCTTCTTCGCCCCCACACGCCATGCACATGAATGTGTCTAAATCTACCCGAATGACACCAATAAAACCTCTAATGACTCTTACTTAAGCCCTATAAAGTAGTGCTTATCACAAAGTATGAGAATTTTCTTGTTTGAGATGCTTTTACTTGCTTGTTTATTATATATCTACCAGTGCTTTTACAAGGACAACTAAAGACTAAAGTTTTAACAATTTTGTCACATGGTATATTTGTGTGTTGCAAGGACAACTAAAGACTGTGTTGTAGTGATTAGTTTTAACAATTTTGTCATATGGTATATTTGTATTATTGGAATGAACAATTACAATGCCAGAAAAGTTTATATTTTCATACTATCAATCTTAAACTCTTGTCATTCATTAGAAATATCATTAACGAAGAAAGTTACATTAACTATTTTTGATTAAATATCAATTAAACAAATTCCAACAACACAAATTACATTAACTACTTTGAAACCATATCGACCATGACTTGCTTTTGTCTTCGAAGAAAAGAAAGTTCACAATAAAAAGCCATAAGCAAATTACATTAAACTTTATGATAATATGTATAATATCTAGTACTTTATGAAGCATGTTATGTATTTTCATTTTATATAATATAGTACTTTATGATAATGCTGCGTAATTTCAAACCATATTAAAGATGACAATCCTGTCATGATTCAATATATATCATGACATGTTCAATATGGTTTGAAATAATCCTACCGACCAACATGAGTGGTAGTCCAGATCACACGAGAAGAAGAAGAGAATGATTAAAATAGGAAGAAAATACATAACCAATCCTGTCATACTCACCGAATTCTCCTGTCATCTTTAATATGGTTTGAAATTATGCGACATTATCATAAAGTATTATATTATATAAAACGAAAACAAATAACATGCTTCATAAAGTACTAGATATTACACACATTATCATACAGTTTAATGTAATTTGCTTATGATTTTTTCTTGTGAACTTTCTTTTCTTCGAAGACAGAAGCAAGTCATAGTCAATATGGTCTCAAAGTAGTTAATGTAATTTGTGTTGTTGGAATTGGTTTGGTTGAATTGATATTTAGTCGAAAGTAGTTAATGTAATTTTCTTCGTTAATGATATTTCGCATATTTGTTTTTGCGCATTCATATAATTTAACACAATCCTGTCATGATTCCATATATATCCTGACGGGTTCAATGTGGACTAGTTTGGGTTAAATTGATATGACACAATCCTGTCATGATTACATATATATCATGACAGGTTCAATATGGTTTGAGATAATCCTACCGACCAATATGAGTGTCGGTCCGTATCACATAGGAAGAAGAAGAGAATGATTAAAATAGAAAGAAAATGCATAACCATTTCCGTCATACTCACTGACCTGTCCTGTCGTCTTTAATATGGTTTGAAATTATGCGACATTATCATAAAGTACTATATTACATAAAATGAAAATAAGTAACATGCTTTATAAAGTACTAGATATTTGTATATTACACATATTACCATAAAGTTTAATGTAATTTGCTTATGACTTTTTTTGCGAGCTTTCTTTTTTCTTCGAAGACAGAAGCAAGTCATGGTCAATATGGTTTCAAAGTAGTTAACATAATTTGTGTGGTTGGAATTGGTTTGGTTGAATTGATATTTAGTCGAAAATAGTTAATGTAATTTTCTTCGTTAATGATATTTCAGATATTCGTGTTCGCGCATTCATAGAATTTAACACAATCCTGTCATGATTCCATATATATCCTGACGGGTTCAATGTGGACTAGTTTGGGTTAAATTGATATGACACAATCCTGTCATAATTCCATATATATCATGACAGGTTCAATATGGTTTGAGATAATCCTACCGACCAATATGAGTGCCGGTCCGTATCACATAGGAAGAAGAAGAGAATGATTAAAATAGGAAGAAAATGCATAACCATTTCCGTCATACTCACTAACCTGTCTCGTCGTCTTTAATATGGTTTGAAATTATGCGACATTATCATAAAGTACTATATTACATAAAATGAAAATAAGTAACATGCTTTATAAAGTACTAGATATTTGTATATTACACATATTACCATAAAGTTTAATGTAATTTACTTATGACTTTTTTTGCGAGCTTTCTTTTTTCTTTGAAGACAGAAGCAAGTCATGGTCAATATGGTTTCAAAGTAGTTAACATAATTTGTGTGGTTGGAATTGGTTTGGTTGAATTGATATTTAGTCGAAAATAGTTAATGTAATTTTCTTCGTTAATGATATTTCAGATATTCGTGTTCGCGCATTCATAGAATTTAACACAATCCTGTCATGATTCCATATATATCCTGACGGGTTCAATATGGACTAGTTTGGGTTAAATTGATATGACACAATCCTGTCATAATTCCATATATATCATGACAGATTCAATATGGTTTGAGATAATCCTACCGACCAATATGAGTGCCGGTCCGTATCACATAGGAAGAAGAAGAGAATGATTAAAATAGGAAGAAAATGCATTACCATTTCCGTCATACTCACTGACCTGTCCTGTCGTCTTTAATATGGTTTGAAATTACGCGACATTATCATAAAGTACTATATTACATAAAATGAAAATAAGTAACATGATTTATAAAGTACTAGATATTTGTATATTACACATATTACCATAAAGTTTAATGTAATTTGCTTATGACTTTTTTTGCGAGCTTTCTTTTTTCTTCGAAGACAGAAGCAAGTCATGGTCAATATGGTTTCAAAGTAGTTAACATAATTTGTGTGGTTGGAATTGGTTTGGTTGAATTGATATTTAGTCGAAAATAGTTAATGTAATTTTTTCCGTTAATGATATTTCAGATATGCGTGTTTGCGCATTCATAGAATTTAACACAATCCTGTCATGATTTCATATATATCCTGACGGGTTCAATACAGACTAGTTTGGGTTAAATTGATATGATATAATCTTGTCATGATTTCATATATATCATGATAGGTTCAATATGGTTTGAAATAATCATGTCAAAGTTCTTTATATATCTTGTCAGGGATGTACTTGTCATCGTAAATATCAAAAAATCCCCCATGTCAGTACTTTAACTGACATCCCACATCCCTCTTACATTCATTTTGTCATGCTTAACTTCCATGTAACTTTCATTTAACTGCCTTTTAAATGTTCCTCCCATTTTTAACACAATTGTCTAACTGTCATTTAATTGCTTAACTGTCATGTAACTTCCATTTAACTGCCTTTTAAATGCCATGTAACTTTCATTTAACTTGCACGCACATAACTGCCATTTATAAAGACCTTAACATCTTTATTGATCGAGTATGAAATGACACTTAAATGGTACGTATCCTGTCATGCTATATAGGTAAGCTTGTCACGTATGCTTGGTGACTAGAACTTAACTACCATATGTTATTTATAGGTATTATACATTTTGACAAAAAAACCCTATCACTTATATGTTGATATAATACATAAGTTCTTTGATAATTAATTTGCTTAGTAGTTCATGCTTAGATTTCATTCTTTTGACATATGTTGTGTATAGGTAGAATGAATTTCATTGGTGACATTTATTTCGTTAAAATTGACAATAAATTTTTTTATGGATGACAAGAGTTTAATGTTGATAGTATGAAAGATATAAATTTATCTAACATTTTAATTGCTCATTCCAACAGTACAAATATACCATGTGACAAAAATATGAACACCAGTGATAAGAAATATTCGTCCAATGATGATTCATGCAATTGTACCATGTGACAAAAATATAAAATTTTGCAGCTAAACCATATAATGAAATTAACCATCAAGAAAGCAAGTTTGAACAAGGCAGTTTTGGTCTTATTAGCATCCGATTCATAAACCGGCTAGTAATACACAAACACAACCAACGGCACACCAAATCACAAGATTCAGGCATGCAAAAAGTAAGGTGCAGCATATTTACAAACACCCAGTTTGCTTCTCATTATCCAAAGAAAAAAGGAAAACAGGTGGTTTTCATAGTCGTCATCATCATCTTAGTAGCCTCCTTGAATGAAGGCGTTCAAGCGGTTTAACTCCTCCCTATGCTCGCTAACCACAGCACGAACCACGTCTCCAATGGACACCATACCTATCATGCCCTTGTCATTGATCACTGGGATGTGTCTAATGCGGTTATCTGCCATAGAAACACATAGTAGTTTCATATGTGTACAAGTTTGTTTTTCAAGCAAGATAAGTTGTTAGTGATAAAAACAAACCTGTCATCAACTGCATTGCCTTAAGAACCTTAGTGCTTGGCGACACTGTAATCAGCTTGTTCTGCAGTCACGGATTTGCAGAAGGTAATTTATTAGAAACATAGCTAACTAATAAGGATACATCTAAGTACAGCCAAATCACATATCAAAACAGACGTACCTCTTCAGTCATGATATCCCCAACCTTGGTTGATTTGGATGATCTTCCCTGCATTATGATCTTTCGAAGATAATCTGGAGTGCAGGAAGAACATGTATTAAAACAAGAGCCAAATGCTTCTAAATTATGGTCTTTCGAAGATAATCTGCTCCAACCTGCATTTTGACTTTCCATTAATGAAAGTGTCTGAAAAGCTGTTTTGAAGTTAAATGCAAGGTTCATGAATGGTGACAAGATAGTTCTCATTATATGACAGGATAGTTCTATATGCTTAATTACTTCATTAATGAAATTGTTCTAATTCACTAAAATTGTCCACCCTGAAAAATTGTGACAGGATAGTTATCATTATATGACAGGATATTTCTAGATCCTTGGAGGTCAAATTCTAGAATAAAGACAATTGAAACTAGTGTGCTAGATACTTACGTGGACTCAGAGAGATCTTCTGGGAGGGACATAAGCCCCTTGATTCCACCACAAGCACTGTGTCTAATCACACCAATGTTCTCAACCTGTAACAATCATGATTTGCTGCTGGTTCAACCAGATGCTTCTAACAACTAATTAGGAAATGTAGGATCTACAAAGCCATGTATATGTAGTGCACCTTGAGATGCAAGACGGCGTACTCAATGGCTGCTCCAACACCAGAGTACCTTGTCTGTTCAATACCAAAAACACAACTCAGCTAATTCTGATAGTGGATGATGAAAATTATGCTTAGTATACATATTATAAAGCAAAGAAACATGTTAAATCATAGATGACTACCTGCTGCACTATTTTCATTTTGTGTTGGTGTAATATGGATTAGGAATTACTAGTATGAGCTGCAGATCCTACTGACAGGATGATGGTGTGCTGAATGGACGAACAATATCCAAGAATATGCTAATCAAGAGTTAAATCTAAACACAGACAAGAACAAGAGCTAGTCACTAACAAGAACACTTTCCCAGTTGGCGTCCAAGAACAAGTAAACAGCAAATAGCATAGATAAATATAGGTGTAAGAAATATAAATAAGAGGCTTACTTCTATCTACTTGCAAATCAGTCTCAAGCTGCAGATTCAAAAATTCAAATAACTCCTCTGTAAGAACAACAAACAAATTCAACACAAGTGACCCTTTAACAAAAGGATATTCAATACAAAATGCCCTAGAACTGAGCATAAATCAAAGCAAGCCACCTCCATTACACCAACCTGTAACAAATTATAGCCCAAATTCGAAAAATAAAACAAAATTAAACCTAGAATACAAGCTGGAAGAAGGACGAATTCATACCTTGCACTCAGATATCGCCGGACGAAGCTCCTTGGTGAGAACCAATCATCCGACCTGAGCGCCACCGCCAACGGATAACTAATCGCAAACCCTCCCCTGCCAAACTCTCCAGACGACGCCTCTCATGCCGGACTCCGGCTTGTACCAGATTTTTAGGTATTCTCTCCCCTTCGACCAGAGCTTGAAGGAGGTGGCAATGTCGAATACAAGGTGTGAGATGTTCGTCGACGGTGGAATCAGAGGGTCCAGAAGCTTCTCCGGCGGCGGAGGAGGCATGAGGGGGAGCGAATTCGTCTCTCCGTCGGCCGCTCGTTGGATTGGGAGGCGATTTCGGAAGCGGCGGAAGATGAATTGAGGATTTGAGGAGATGGAGTCGTGAGAGGAGGCAGAAATTGTAGAAAAGCTGTAGAAAATTTGATAGGGCTCGTGCTTGAGATGAGAAATTTTAGGGTTCTAAATTAATTGAAAAGAGAATCAGATAAAAAATTTGAAAAATGAAAATTTTAGATTTTGAAATTTTAATCAAATTTTATTTAAGTTTAAATTTTTAAAATTGAAACTGTTTTATTATTTTATTGTTATGTTATATTTATTTTTTCAAAAGAAAAAGAAAATTCGGATTTTAGTTTATCTTTTTATTTGTGGGGTATAATTGCAAAAAACAAGGAAAAAAAGAGTCTTTGGGGTAGATTTGCAAAAACCAAAAGGGGTAGGGTAGTTTTGCAAAGCCTATATGAAAATGCGTTGTGCGCATATTTCTGATTTCAGTAATGAACTGTAATATGCAGCAATGAACTCTTCTGCTGCTATTTTACTTAGTCGCAATTGAATGTACCTGAAGCTTTTGTGACCCCCCTTTATTACAAAGTAGGTGTTTTGGGGCGAAAAGATCTAACCGATCTAGATCGCCTTAAGCAGAGTAACTAGACAATTATAAGATAGAGTGTATCCGAAAGATCCAAATCAAGAAAAGAACTAGACGAAATAAGAATAATTAGAAAAAAGTAGAGCTTATCTCCCTCGAACTACAGATCGATCGAGCAAGATAATTTGAACGTCGGTCGCTTCGATATTATTGAGAAGAATCGGACTTGTAACTAGGGCAGTAGAGTCGTAGAACAATATCAGAGAATGAGTAGTATTGATAGTGATCTGTCTACATATTTGTTGACATAATCGTGCTTTTATACATAAATTACATAATCGTTTCTAATCTAGCCGTTATCATCGGATTTCACGGGAACCGTCGAGCAGATCCCCGAGATCTTCGCCTGATATCTCTAGCGTCTGGGTCGAGCTTGTTATTTCTTCAACCGTTCTAATCTTCACCTGATTCTATGTTCATGGGCCAAGTGTCTTGGGGTTCCAGAATTTCCAGGCCCAACAATTGCCCCAAGATCAAAATGGGCTAGAAAACGAAACGGTTTCTTGGACGGTTTGATCTTCTATAGAGAATCTTTTCCTTCTGATTTCTTCGACTGACGTGGCGTCTCACGGTTGGTTCAACAAATTGACCACAGAGAGAGGTGGTTTGTTTCTTTAAATGGTTCTCGATTACCCCTATTCACTGCAAGTTTTGCGTCTTGTCAAGGTAATTTCTCTTTCTTTTTCAAATTTTCACCGTCTCTTGCCTCCCCTCTTTCATGGCGTTCTTCAGATCAAGAAAAGGCAAAGCTCTTATCAGAGATGTGAGTGGGGAAGACGATGCCTTTGTCTCCCTAAACCTCTTGAGTTCAGAAGATTCCTTGCGAGGGACCTTAACCCAATCCGATCTTGAGAAGAATCTAGAAATCGGGGAGTTTCCTGAAGGGAAGGTAGCGCGTCTTCCTTCGTCGTGTGAGCGAGCGGACTGGTTCAAGGAGGGTTGGGTATGTTTCTTTGAGTATCCCTTCAAGATTGGCCATACTCTCCCTTTTCCCAACTTGTCCAGAACTTCTTGGCTGTGCTAAAGCTCGCACCTTGTCAAGTCATGCCCCACACATGGCGTCTGCTCATGGTGGTTGACCTTCTAACCTCTGATAAGAACTTAGAGTTCGACTTTGATGCTCTATGGCATTCCTATTACCTGAGTAGTCGAGGGTCTTCGAGATTCCAGTTGCGTCTTCATCGGGGTAGAAATCCTATAGCTTTGAATTTAGATGTTAATGACCGCGGATGGAGATCTCGATTTTTCTTTGTAGAGCGTAGGTCTCTTGAGAGAGGTTTCGATTGTTCTTTCCTTCTTTCCAACTGGAGAATAACAGGTATCGTATCTCCTCTTTTGATTTGTTGAATGACTTCTAAAATTTTGCTTACATGTATTCCTTTGCAGCACCTGATCCGGGAGACCCCAGTGGATGTGAAGAAGTGACTTCTGCCTTGCTTGTGTTTCCTGAGGCGGAAAGATCTTTCAAAAATATCAATCTTCTTCTATCGGAATCCAAAGATATGTCGACTCCGTCTGCATCTATGACCAAAGGCACCTATTCATTCCTACAGGTATGCGTCTGGCTAGTTTTCAGAGTGTTCTTATGCTTATTTTGTTGCGTTATGTTGTCAGCGTCGAGAGGAGGGAGATCTAGTGCTAGGTTGTCTGGAAAGAGTCTGTTGGAGCAGCGAATGTCGGCTACTAAGGCGACCTCTTCGGCGAAGGGTCCGTCCAAGGCCTTTTCGTCTACTGGGATCATTACTCTTGACTCCCCTTCATCGAAGGCGTCTGGGGCTAAGAGGAAGGCGACGGCGGCTTTGAGCCCTTCGTCGGGCGTTTTGAAGGAGAGGTCAGTGGATGACCTGCTTAAATTTGTGGACTCGGAAGCCAGAAGCGAGATTGGAGAGCCCCATCCCATCGATTGTATGAATGAAGCCGCTACTAATGCTTGGAAGGTTTGTAAAAAAATCCTTCTCTGTTTTTATTCACATGTATTTTTCTTTCTGAAGAAACTAAATTACACGACGTTTACGTAGGTCTTTCAATATTCCATGGTTGCTTCGTCGACTGTCCAAGAGCTAAGCGACAGGGAAGATAAGAGGATCGCTCGAGCAGAAGAGCAATTGAAGATTTCTGAGGGTCGCGTGAAAGCCTTGGAGCGTGAGATGTCGTCGACTAAGCGGAGCTTCGAAGCTCATCTGGAGGATACGAAGGCGGAGATGAAAGCTGAGGCTGAGAGGCTTCGTGAAGAAGATGCTCGCACTGCTGGGGATGTGGGGGCGTATTACTGCCTCAAATATCGCATTGAGATGATGGAGGAGTTTGCCGCGGGCACCCATGTTGATTGGAAGGTTGACGATGCGAGGGCTGACATGGAGCTTCTGTATCCTCATGGCAACCCAGGAGACGGGCTCTTCAGACTTGTCGGCTTGGGTAGACAAGATGAGAAGGAGGAAGTCAATCCTGGAGCCACAAGAGAGGTTGTCGAAGAGGAACCCAATGATGACCTTGAAGTGACCACAGGTAAGGAGCTCGTTCCTGCAGATATGGTCGAAAAGTCTGGTGAATCTTAGGAAGATGTAATTTGCGTAGGGAGTGAATTCCATGAACATTTTGTTTTTCTCGTTTTTAGAATCTTTTCAAATGACAAGTTGTGCCTTGTCGAAGAGACGAGATGGATAATGTTTTGGCGACCCGTCCACCATCGTGGGTTGCGTATTTTGTAGGATGTTATCGTGTTGCGTACCTTGGGTTTTGCTTTGTGTTTCTTGCAGGTGGATCTTGTCGACTGTGTTTTGATCGTAAGGCGTATTATCTGGTCGAAGCAACCTGTAATTCGTAGTTGTTAGCATGCTGTGTATGTTTAGGGAATAGTAGTGTTGTTTTGTGTAGCAAGGACGCGTACCTTTATGAAGGTCGAGTCTTTTTGCGTAAAATGGTGTCTTGATGTTTGTTACCTCCATTCCCTATGTATCGATCGAATGTGTGTTTGTTGTAAGCGCTTTGTATTGTAAATAAAAGGATATCCGTTTGGTTTGTCAAGTCTTGTCTTCGAGGCCTCTCATCTTCATGTCTTAGATTATGTCAAAAGGTGCCAAAAGAAAGTAGATCTTGGGGCGACCGTTGGGGGGTGACCCAACGGCCCTCCGATGCTTAAGTCAGTGATCGTTATATATATAATCGAATGTAAGAGATGTAAAAAGGTACGTAGTAAAGATGAAAGAATGTTTAGAAATGATACAACTGTAGATGGACTGCGTTCCAACTTCGAGGGATGGGTTGTCCGTCTTTTGTTTCCAATCGGTATGCTCCTTGTCCGATGACTTCCTTAATGAGGTAAGGTCCTTCCCACTGGGGTGCCAGTTTTCCGTCGGCTGGGTCTCTGGTATTTTGAAACGTCTTTCTTAGGACCCAATCTCCTAACTTGAAGACTTTGATTCGGATGTCTTGTTGTAGCTTCGAGCGACTTGTTGTTGATAATGAACCATTCGAATTCAGACTTTCTCTCTTGTCTCGTTGATGGTGTCGAGGTTGTGAGCTAACTCGACATCGTTTTGCTCTGGAGTCTGGAGTCCGTATCGGGCAGTCGGGACGAGTAATTCAGCGGGGATGACTGCCTCGCATCCATATACCAGTGAGAAAGGGCTTTGACCTGTTGCATTTTTTGGCGTTGTCCTGTCGGACCATAATATCAAGGGAAGCTCGTCGGCCCATTTCCCTTTTGCCCTAGTGAGGCGTCTTTTGAGATTATTGATGATGATTTTGTTACTGGATTCTGCTTGGCCATTAGATTGTGGGTATCTTGGTGTGGATGTGACCAATGTAATGTTCCATTGTTTGCAGAAAGATCGCGTCTTGCTACCGATGAATTGGGAGCCATTGTCGCATACGATTTCTGAAGGGACGCCAAATCTGCATAGAATGTTACGTTTTATAAATGAGATGACGTGTTTTTCTTTTACCTCACAATATGCTTCGGCTTCTATACATTTAGAGAAGTAGTCGGTCATGGCTAGGAAGAAAGCGCGTTGTCCTGACACTGGTGGCAACTTTCCGACGATGTCCATTCCCCATCGCATGAAGGGCCAAGGGGCTAGGGTCGGATGGAGCATCTCGGACGGCTGATGTGTGACGGGTGCGTGTCGTTGGCAGGCGTTGCACTTCTTGGCATAATCTGTCGCGTCTTTGTTCATTGTGGGCCAATAGTAGCCTGCCCTGAGGGCTTTGCCGGATAGGCTGCGTCCTCCGGTGTGGTTTCCACATTCCCCGTCGTGTAGGGATTGTAAGATGCGAGATACTTCCGTTGTTTTGAGACAACGCAGTAGTAGGCCTGTAGCAGATCGTTTGAACAAGACATTATCTTTTAAATCAAAAGTTATTGCTTATACCTTGAGTCTTTTAGCTTCTGCCTTGTCTGCTGGGAGTGTGCCGTCCCCGAGCCATTTGATGTAGGGGGTGGTCCAGTCGTCTGGCGAATGGTCGCTTGCTTCTGGTGAGACGGCTTCGTCTGGGGGTTCGTTCGTCTATTGCTTGAATGTCGTCTGGATTGGATGCTTTGAAGGTTCTGGGTACGGCCGGAGTGGTGATATCTGCTAAAGGAATGTTGCGGAAGTCGTTGGGATGTAGGGCTGAGCCGAGGTTTGCTAGGGCGTCTGCCTGTGTATTGAGATCGCGTGAGACTTGTCGGATAGTGAAACTCTGGAATTTGCTTGCCAGCTTTTTGACGACGTCTAGGTATGCCATCATTCTGTCGTCTTTGGCAGCGTATGATCCATGTACCTGGTTGACAATTAAGAGGGAGTCGCATGTTACCTCTATGCTTAGGATTGCGAGGTCATGTGCCAGGGTAAGTCCGGACATGAGAGCTTCGTATTCTGCTTCGTTGTTGGTCGCGTCCCATTCGCATCTCACGGCTTGGGCTATATGGTCCCCTTGTGGTGATTTTAGCACGACACCTAGGCCAACTCCCCTTACGTTTGAGGCCCCATCTGTATGGAGTTGCCATGTGCCATGGTCGTCTTCGACCTTTAGTTGTTCGGCTTCCTTTGTGGCTTCTTGTTCTAGTGTCAGGCTGAAATCGACCACAAAGTCGGCTAAAGCTTGAGATTTGATTGTTGTCCTCGGTTCGTACTCGATGTCGAATCCGCTGAGGTGTATGGCCCACTTGGCCATTCGTCCTGTGAATTTTGGTTTCCTCATGATTGCTTTCATGGGATGGTTAGTTCTCACAATAATAGTATGTGATTCGAAGTAAGGTCGTAATTTATTTGAGGCCATAACCAGTGCTAAGACTAATTTTTCAAGTGACGTGTACCTTGTTTCTGCCGGGAGCAACGAACGACTTACATAGTAGACGGGCGATTGTTTGTCGTCTTCTTCCCTTGTGAGGACCGCACTGACAGATGATCCTGACACCGCTAGATATAGCGGCAGTGGTTCATCATCTTTTGGTTTAGCCAATAGGAGTTGGCTTGCTAAATATGCTTTTAGATCTTGGAAGGCCTTCTCATGTGTAGTTGTCCAGTCGAATGATTTATTTTTCTTCAGGGCTACGTAGAAAAGTCTACATTTATCCGACGACTTGGATATGAATCTATTCAATGCTGCTATTCATCTTGTTAGTTTATGGACGTCTTTGACGCATAGAGGGGATCTGAGGTTGACGATGGCCTTTATTTGATCGGGACTAGCTTCTATCCCTCTTTGAGTGACCATGTACCCTAAAATGTTTCCTGAAGATACTCCAAAAGAACACTTAGTCGGATTCAATTTCATATTTTACCTTTCCAGTACCTCGAAGGCTTCCTTTAGGTGTTCAATGTGATCCCCTGCTTTTTTGGATTTGACGAGCATATCGTCGATGTAGACTTCCATTGTATCACCGATTTGGTCTTTGAACATTTTGTTTACTAGCCTTTGGTATGTGGCCATTGCATTTTTTAGTCCGAACGGCATTACTTTGTAACAATACGTACCTTGACTTGTTATGAAAGCCGTTTTTTCTTGATCGTCATGGTCCATGAGAATTTGATTGTAGCCACTGAACGCGTCCATGAATGTTAACATTTCATGTCATGCGGTCGCGTCGACCATAGCGTCGATGTGTGGCAGGGGGAATGAGTCTTTTGGACAGGCTTTGTTTAGATATGTGAAGTCGATGCATACCCTCCATTTTCCGTTCTTCTTTTGAACCACCATGACGTTTTCCATCCAATCTGGGTATTTGAATTCCTTTATTTTGCCTGTTTCAAGTAGATTTTTTACCTCATCGTCTACGATCTTGTTGCGTTCCGGTGCGAACTTTCTTCTCTTTTGCTTGACGGGAGGATGTGTGGGATCTACATTCAGTTTGTGAGTAATAATATCTGGGGGTATCCCCACCATGTCTTCGTGTGACCAAGCAAATCAGTTGGAGTGGGATCGTAAAAAAGAGATTAAATCTACTCTGGTCGAGTCGCTTAGATCTGACCCGACTCTTACCGTCTGTGTCGGCTTTGAAGGATCCAGTGCGATTTCGTCGAGTTGCTCCATTTCTGGCTCGACGTATCGTGTGGTTCCTTTGCCGTACTGTGATTGCTATGCTAGAGATGTGTCGACTATCCCTTTCATTGAAGTGACGTAGCATTCCTTAGCAGCCCGTTGGTCGCCTTTTATCATATGTACCCCCCACTTGGTAGGGAATTTTATCGTCTGGTGATAAGTGAAAGGTACAGCTTTCATGGCGTGAATCCAAAGCCTGCCAAGGATTGCATTGTATGGGGATGGGCAGTCGAGAATTAGGAACTTTACCTGTTGGTTGATTCCACTTGCATACGTCGTTAACACGATTTCGCCCTGGGTATACTTAACTTCTCCACTGAACCCGACTAAAGGGGTGGAGTTTCTGGTTAAGTCTTCCTTGCTTAAACCCATGCCTTTTAAGGCGTCCAATGTCAACAAATTGGTGGTACTGCCTGTATCGATTAGTATGCGGCGAATAAGGCAATTACTAATTGAGAGTGAGATTACCAGACCGTCATGATGTTCGCCTAATTCTTGATCCTCCGAATCGTCGAAGGTAATGGTTGGAGCGTCAGAGGTCCGTGGTTGTCTTGTTTCTGTCGGGACGGGTATGTCCCCTTCGCTCTCTCGAGCGTGCCTTTTGGCGGCCGAGTACGTGTTTCCACATACATCTGATCCTCCTGAAATGGTGTTAACAATCTTAGTGGGAACTGGAGAAGATGGTTTATCCGACGATACCTGGTTCCTTCGATCGAGGGTCGCTTTGGCCCTGTCTGAAATTATGTCGCGCAATAGTCCTTGCGCGAGGAATCTTGTGACTTCTTTGCGGAGAGCTATGCATTCGTCTGTCGAGTGTCTGTGGTCTCCATGGAACTCGCACCACCGATTCATGTGCTTTTTGGCGTCTGGTTTGTCGCTCTTCTGAGGCCATCTTACTTCTTTCCCATATTTGTCGAAACTTTTTACGAGTTACGATATGGATATATTGAAGTTGTAAGAGTGGAGCTTCGGAGGAAGAACGGGGTTGTTTCGCCAATCTTGGTTCCTGTCATAAGAATTATTTACCTGACCGTGATCGTTCCGTCCCTTGGGGTATGGTTGATGTCGTCGATCGCGTCGATAATCCGAAGAGGCTTTTCGGTCGACTCGATCGGGACTCTTGTTTGCTTTGAAGGGCTCTTCATCTTCTTCGAGCCTTACTTGTGCCATGGTCTTGGCTTGAACGTCTTCGAAACTTCGACATGGGTACTTGGTCAGTTCACGGTAGAGTTCGCTGCCCCTGACCAAGCCCCGACGAAATGCTTCGATTGATGTCGGGATGTCGCAATGTGGGATTGCGACCTTTTCCTTGTTGTACCTGTTAAGATAATCCCTTAGAGGTTCGCCATACATTTGCACGATTCTGTATAGGTCGCTTGATTGTTTTTCCAGTCTTCTACTGCTGGCAAATTAGATTTTGAATGAGTTGATCAGGTCGGCAAAGGAAGCAATGGATCCCTATGGTAAGTGCATAAGCCAAGTTAGTGCAGGTCCCGTGAGGGTCGTGCCAAAACTTTTGCGCATGACTGCCTCACGGTTCCCTCTTGGGATCAAAATAGTCATTAATTTCTGCTTATAAATTGAAACATGGTCGTCTGGGTCCCCAGTCCCATCATAGTTGGGCATGTTGGGGACGTGGAATTTCTTAGGGATTTCGATGCGCGCGATTGTTTCTGTGAAAGGTGAGTCTTCGTATCCGTCGATCGCTTCTTTCTCGATCGATTGGGAGACTCTCGGGATTCGCACGATATGATCATCTAAAGCTTTGATGTGCTCATTGATAGCTTGTTGTATGAGGGTCTAGATGTCGGCTGGAGCCGTTACCTGTGGAAGGGTTGCTCGAGCTTCTGGGGGCCCGACTACGAGATTTGGCATGTTAGTTGTAGTGAAAGTGACTTGAGGAGTTTCAAATATACCTGAAGGTAAGGAGGCATGAGTTGTCATTGCGGGAGTCGCATCTATCCCATCCATGTCGAGTCGGGTAGGCAATCCTTCAGTGTTGACTACGCGTCTTGAACCTCCGGGATTTGACGCGACCGAATGTACCTGAGATTTTAACAATTCGTTCTCACGAGTTAGTCGAGTAATTTCTGATTCAGATTGGGTACTTAGCGTTTCAGTTCTAGCGCGTTGTCGGGCTAGTTCTTCTTGGAGGATGCTCATGGCCTTCGCGAGTTCTTGGATTTGTGGGTTTGCGACTGGTTGGGCACTAGCGTCCTCTGCTCGATTCGCGACTAGGATGTCGGCTTATACTTGGTCTTCAGTGGCGATCATGGGGTTCCCGGAATCGACCATGATTGAATGTGGGCTGGATCGTTGATTGGCTAGATGCCCCACGGTGGGCGCCAAATTGTTTTGGGGCGAAAAGATCTAACCGACCTAGATCGCCTTAAGCAGGGCAACTAGACAATTATAAGATAGATTGTATCCGAAAGATCCAAATCAAGAAAAGAACTAGACGAAATAAGAATCATTAGAAAAAAGTAGAGCTTATCTCCCTCGAACTACAGATCGATCGAGCAAGATAATTTGAACGCCGGTCGCTTCGATATTATTGAGAAGAATCGGACTTGTAACTAGGGCAGTAGAGTCGTAGAACAATATCAGAGAGTGAGTAGTATTGATAGTGATATGTCTACATATTTGTTGACATAATCGTGCTTTTATACATAAATTACATAATCGTTTCTAATCTAGCCGTTATCATCGGATTTCACGGGAACCGTCGAGCAGATCCCCGAGATCTTTGCCTGATATCTCTAGCGTCTGGGTCGAGCTTGTTATTTCTTCAACCGTTCTGATCTTCACCTGATTCTATGTTCATGGGCCAAGCGTCTTGGGCTTCCAGACTTTCCAGGCCCAACAGTAGGTGCGGCTGCCTCCAAGGAGAATGAGTAAGCAGCTTAAAATTAATTATTTCTTTCTCCTTTCAGTCTTTCACTGGTTCATTGGAAACAACCATAGACCGGTTAATAGTTCTGTGCTCCTCTTCTTCTCCAATTCTATGTCTCAATTTCAATCTACATGTTCATCATTAATTCTCCATAGTATTTGGTTTCGTTGTTTCTTTATTTGCTTTTTTCGATACTACGAGAAGATGTCGTCTATAAATACAATAAAATACATAAATTTGTTTGAGTACACTTTTTTGGATTGGTGCAATTGTTAAGAATATTTGTTAATTTTTTGTAGAGTTGTTCTCAATCCATTTAGAAAAATAATCAGTCATAGCAAGGAAGAAGACGCGTTGTCCTGATGCTGGTGGCAACTTTCCTACGATGTCCATTCCCCATCGCATGAAAGGCCAATGTGCCAATGTCGGGTGCAACATTTATGATGGTTGGTGTGTGATAGGTGCATGCCGTTGGCAGGCATCTCATTTTCTAACATAGTCGGTCGCATCCCTGTTCATCGTTGACCAGTAGTAACCTGTCCTGATGGCCTTGCCGGATAGGCTTCGTCCCCCAGTGTGGTTTCCGCATTCTCTATCGTGTAGGTATTGCACGACACGTCTAACCTCGGTTGTTTTGAGGCAGCGTAGGTACAGACATGTGACATATCGCTTGAATAAAACATTGTCTTTTATGTCAAAGGTTATTGCTCGTACCTTGAGTTTTTTAGCTTCTCCTTTGTCTGCTGGGAGTATGCCATCCTTCAGCCATTTGATGTAAGGTACAGTCCAATCATCTTGGTCATTTATGAGGTCGTCTTCTGTGTTGTTTCCTATTTCTGCTAAGACGACTTCCTCTAAGGGCAATTCGTTTGTTGCTTGAGTGTTGTCACAACTGGTTGCTTTGAGAATCTTGGGTACTGCTGGAGTCGTGATGTGTGCTAATAAGATATTGTGGAAGTCTTCGGGGTGTAGGGCGGACCCGAGATTTGCTAAGGCGTCGACTTGAGTGTTGAGATCGCGTGGGACTTGTTGGATGGTAAAAGTTTGGAACTTACCCACCAATTTTTTGACGACATCTAGGTAAGCCATCATCCTGTCATCTTTGGTGGCATACGACTCATGTACTTGGTTGATGATCAGGAGAGAATCGCACGTCACTTCAATGTTCTGGATTGCGAGGTCTTGTGCGAGTGTTAACCTGAATATGAGTGCATCATACTCTGCTTCGTTATTGGTTGCGTCCTACTCACACCTCACAGCTTGGGCTATATGGTCCCCTTGTGGCGATTTCAGTACGACACCTAACCCGACTCCTCTTACGTTTGACGCTCCATCTGTATGGAGTTGCCATGTGCCCTTGTCTTCTTCAGTTGTCAGTTGCACGACTTCCTTCGTGGCGTTTTGTTCCAGTGTAGGACTGAAATCAGCCACAAAGTCAGCTAGAGCTTGAGACTTGATCGCTGTCCTGGGCTCATACTCGATGTCGAAACCACTCAGGTGTATTGCCCATTTTGCCATTCGTCCTGTAAATTCTGGTTTCCTCATGATAGCTTTCATGGGATGGTTAGTTCTTACAATAATAGCATGTGATTCGAAGTAAGGTCTGAGTTTTTTTAGGCTATTATCAGAGCTAGGACTAGTTTTTCAAGCGATGTATACCTTGTTTCGGCGGGGAGTAAGGAGTGGCTTACATAGTAGACTGGGATTGCTTTCCGTCTTCTTCCCTTGTCAGGACTGCACTGATCGCCGATTCTGACACAACTAGGTACAATGGTAGTGGCTCGTCGTCTTTTGGCTTGGCTAGTAAGAGTGGATTTATCAGGTATGCTTTTAGATCTTGGAAGGTTTGTTCGTGTGCTACCGTCCATTCGAACGACTTGTTCTTCTTTAAGGTTTCATAGAAGAGTTTACATTTGTCTGAGGACTTTGATATGAATCTGTTTAATGCTGATATCCGTCCTATCAGTTTTTGGACGTCTTTGACGCATCGGGGGGACCTTAGGTTGACGATAGCTTTGATCTAGTCTAGACTGGCTTCTATTCCCTTTTGCGTCACCATGTATCCTAAGAATTTGCCTAAAGACACTCCAAAAGAACATTTAGTTGGATTCAATTTCATGTTATACCTTTTTAGCACTCTGAATGCTTCCTTTAGGTGTTCGATATGGTCTTTCGCCGCCTTTGACTTAACCAACATATCGTCGATGTAGACCTCCATGGTGTCTCCTATTTGGTCCTTGAACATCTTGTTTACGAGTCTTTGGTATGTGGCCCCTATGTTTTTTAGTCCGAAAGGCATAACTTTGTAACAATACGTACCTTGGCTAGTTATGAAGGCCGTTTTTTCATGGTCGTCTGGGTCCATTAAGATCTGGTTGTATCCGCTGAACGCGTCCATGAATATGAACATTTCGTGTCCTGCGGTCGCGTCGACCATTGCGTCGATGTGTGGTAGTGGAAAGGAGTCTTTGGGACAGGCTTTGTTCAGATCTGTGAAGTCGATGCAGACTCTCCATTTTCCATTCTTCTTTTGGACCACGACGACGTTGGCCAACCAGTCGAGGTATTTGACTTCCCTGATTTTACCTGTTTCGAGTAAATTTTTGACTTTGTCGTCTACGATTTTGTTCCGCTCCGGTGCAAATTTTCTCCTTTTTTTCTTGATCGAAGGATAGGTCGGATCTACATTCAATTTGTGAGTGAAAATATCGGGGGAAATCCCCACCATATCTTCATATGACCAGGCAAAACAATCAGAGTTAGATCGTAAAAATGCTATTAGACCAGCCTATATGATGTCGTGCAACAGTCCTTGCACGAGGAGTCTTGCGACTTCCTTACGGAGGGCTATGCATTCGTCTATGGAGTGACCATGATCGTCGTGGAACTCGCACCATCGGCTCATATCCTTCTTGGCGTCTGGCTTGTCGCTCTTCTGAGGCCATCTTACTTCCTTTCAATACCTGTCAAAACTTTTGACAAGTTCCGACACAGAGGTGTTGAAGTTGTAAGAATGGACCTTCGGGGGGAGAGTTGGGTTGTTCTTCCAGTCTTGGTTCATGTCATGAGAGTTACTTACCTGGCCTTGGTCACTTCGTCTCTTGGGATAGGGTTGGTGTCGCTTGTCGCATCGATGGTCCAAAGACGACCTTCGGTCGACTCGATCAGGACCTTTGTCTGCTTTTGTGGGTTCTTCGTCTTCTTCTAACCTGACCTGAGCCATGGTCTTGGCATGCATGTCTTCAAAGCTTCGGCACAAATATTTGGTCAGTTCGCGATAGAGTTCGTTGCCCCTGATCAACTGATCGGCACTATTTTATAGTGTATTTCTAGGGGTTGTTACCAGTTTTGAGGTGCCATTTGGATGGATTTAGAGCACAATTGTGGAGTTGAGAGTTAGAGACTAGAAGTGAAGAAATCATGGGATTTACAGAGGTTTGAAGTGCATTGAAGAGTAGAAGAACAATAGGCTGAA
The DNA here is from genome assembly GCA_027886185.1 of Rheum nobile. Taxonomy (NCBI): domain Eukaryota; kingdom Viridiplantae; phylum Streptophyta; class Magnoliopsida; order Caryophyllales; family Polygonaceae; genus Rheum; species Rheum nobile. The sequence goes on from WOAB01000348.1 coordinate 81,801, forward strand.
TTCAAATGGTTCGTTCTCTTTACTCAGATGTCAAAATGGAGTGATTCCAATTCGAGGAGTTAGATCTTGAAGTCTACTACAAGTCCTAAAAATATGAGCGCAATCCGAGTTGGGAATCAAAAGTTATGGCGTTTTTCGGAAGTGTCGCAGAAGCTGGAGAAGTCGTCGCCACCGCACCCTGCGGTGGGATGGCCGCACCCGCGGCGAGCACAACAGAAGCGAGGATCTAGATTCCGGAAGACCACCGCACCCCACGGTGGGTATCACCGCACCCACGGTGGGTATCACCGCACCCGCGGTGGAGACGCGCTGAAGACCTTTTTCGGATTTATTTCCGAGATTTCTTATTTCCTTTTATTTTATTTCTGAAACTTTGTTTCCAAGTTTGTTATTTTCTTTTCTTTATTTCCTTAGTATTTAAGTTAAGTTTAAGACTCTTTTATAAGGAATCTATTCTTTAACCCTAGTTGCCACCTTTCTACGTTTTTGCTCTCACAAACCCTATGGAGAACTAAACCTCCATTGTTGCACTTGACAGTTTAAAGCCAGCAATTGATTGGTTGTGAGTTTTCTACTCTTGTTCGTTTTCCTATCTAGTTGGATTAATTCTCTTGCGCTTGATTGTTTATTGGTCTATGTTGATTTATCTAGATTGATCACCTAGGTTTATTGATATCTTCCTGATTGCTAGGACTTGTGATTCCGGGTTCGGGTTGCATATCTAGTAGCAAACACGATTTACATAAGCGGATTACGAGTGTTCATCGTGAGAGAGAGTTAATTGCATGTTATAGTAACAGGTTGTTTCTATTGCATGTATCTTGTTAAATCCTTGGTTGAATGCTATTGCTTTATTGAGTCTTGAAGGTTTTCGGATTTGATTTAGTAATAAGTACTATTAGGGCTGGTAGAACTAATAGTTATCTATGATCGGGATAAGAACAACTATATGAATGATAAGAACTTGAGATTGATAGAATTCCGTGATCGACCATATCTATTGTTGTGTGGATATTTGTTAAGTGTGACGTTTTTCCCCATTATATTCACAACCTTTATTTACAAACTTGTTTATTTGCTTACTTGTTACTTGATTTCCAAGAAAATACTACAAAACCCCCCCTAGTTCCTAGTTGGTGATTGCGAATTACAGAGATAGATAACATGACTCCATGTGGGATCGACCCTGACTTGCTTGCTAACTCTTTAGTAGGTATTTTAGGATTTATTTGATAGGCATACGACTTTAGCCCTGTCATCAACCCCCGGCGAAAGGCTATGATTGACATAGTTAGAAGGTTGACACCTAGGAGAGATAGTTATGGATTTAGTAATAGTATATAGATATAGATAGTTGAAAACATATCTCTAGCATGTTTGTAAATATATTTGTAAAAATATTGGCCTAATCATTGAGCCCATTAAAACATATTATAATTGACTTTTGGGCCTATTTAAGCATAAAATTAATTTTATCTTTAAAAATTAGCATTCAATGACCTAGAATGATACATTTTAAATATATATAGATATAGATTCTTTAATGATTTTGATAGTCGATGTGGGAAGCAATTTATCAAGCCATGGAAAAAAACGCCATTTGGGCCTAGGCCCATTAGCATCAATATCATTAATCATTCACTTTGTGGTGAGATACGTACTGTAGACTATAGCTCATAAATAACAAGATCATTTGGGCCGCCCAAATCTGTTTTATTATCACCAAAACGGATCAACTTTCCTTGTACAGAAGTCGATGTAGGATTGTAGGAAAGGATCCCTTCACCCATTTTCTTGATAGCCTAAAACAGAGTACCCCTACAAAGGCTACAATCGATAAACTAGAAGATGAAAGCTGCAACTAAGAGTCTTCTAGTACACTCTTGTACAACATAACACGAACTTCTGTAACGAGAAAAATAGCAGAGCATGAGTAGTGACTAGTGACTGTTCAAGTGAGTTAGGCATCTTTGCAGTTAAAGAGTTAACACGTAGCATTGTTATTCATATGGTCAGGAACTTCAGCCTTGGTACAAAAAGAGGAAGAAACAGAGATTTTGTAGGAGATCAATAAAAACCATAGAATAAGGAGCTAGAGCTTAGTCCCAGTTATACATGTAGCATTGTTATTCATATGGTCAGGAACTAGAGCCTAAGTACAAAAAGATGAAGAAACAGAAAAGAAAGGAAACCTCCACTTGCCCTTTCAATCTGGTTTATATTGCCTCTTCTAATACTTATGCTACTAATTAATTTCCAAAAACAATCCAATCCAATCCGTTCCTTTTCATATCATACTTGTTCAGTGTTTTTCTCTGCGAATGTTTAGTGACAGTTTGGTGGGAATTCTCTAAAAGATGTGCAGTATAAGTTTCCCACATCGGACACAGGCATATGCCTTTGTCAGGCTTCTGTATATAAAAACACCATCCTCCAACCTTTAACAACTTGTGGAGCCATGCAGTAAGCACAAAGCGAACTATTCTTTCGCCTTTTACTAAAGAATACCGTGTGTTTGCTGCTTTTAAGTGGCATACCCTTATTTTTGGGAGGTTGCCCTCTAGAGAGGGCTCCTATAATTAAAGTAATAAATTTGTCAATTTGATTTCGTTTCTGGACATCAATATTTATACCGTGTTGTGGTTTTTGTAAATAAAAATTATATGTTAAGAGTGCACAATTGCCCTTGGTCTCTTCAATGATTCTCTCTTCCCCTAGTGTGGAATCCCCCGGTTTTGAGTTTTCATACTCAGTTATGCTTTTCTTGTTCCATTGATTAATTTTAGGTGGGTGTTTTCTTGTCTATTGCTAAGCCTAGTGATAGAAGAAAGGGGTTGGGTATTGAGATGAAGTATCGGTATCTAGCAAAGCAGTATGACTATCTAAAATCACCGGATTAAATATCTCCATAAACGGTCTCATTTTATAATCAGTAATTGCATCTTTGATTAAAGGACACAATTTCTTCAACCAAAACCTGAGAAAGCTTTGGAGGGAAAAAATTAGGGTAGAAAAGTGATTTGGACAGGAAGTGTTTCTTTGCTTTGGTTTTGGTTATTTTCTGCTTGTGTGTCAGTTTTTTTTTTTGATCTATCAGGAAACATCCTCTCGAAATACTTCGGGGTATGGGTGCGTACATCTGGACCCCTCAGACCCTGTCGATGGTAGGACTTTACTGGGTCGATTGGTGTTGTTGCTGTTGTTGATTGTGCCACCAAAAGTTCCAAGGCAAAAAATTAGATTTATACCAACCAAAGAAGCCTAAATGCTACAACACAAATGGGGTCATCTGCTAAACAATTGCCTACGAAAAAGAAGATGTCTTCTTGATGTAAGCCGCGCATAGTTCTGGCAACTCATTCTTGAACGGCATAACGTAGTTCTTCAAGAAATATATATCAGAGATGCCTAAGACCGAATAAAGGCTACGCTTTGTCTTAATAAGCTTCTTCTCCCAAAACGCCCTTCTAGGCAAGACTCGGTTCTCCATGCTGTACATTAGCAGCTTAGGGTGTTTAGCGAGGTAACCGGGCTCATAACCAAGCTCCTTCATATAGAAATCCAACCCACTTCTGATTTTTGGCTCAGACAACTTCAAGCAATGTGGTAAATACATCACCATTGTCATTATCTCCTCCTGTGTCCATCCATAGCTCTTGAAAATCAGGAATTTTGACTCTATATTCTGCTTGGTAGAAGAAGAAACCGCGCTGATTCCATGTATGAACATCCGTGATTCACGATCAATCCCGACTTTTTCCTCAAACTCAACTCCAGCTTCACAGGTTGGCAGATCAAATTCCCAGGGTTATTCAGAACAAGCTTTCTAATTCTCTCATCTGAGAGGCCGTAACTCTTGAGCAGTGTTAGGTTTCGGAGTATTCTCTTTGGAACATTGGACGAAATCAACCATTTAGAACGCTTAATAGCTTTGACCACATTCTCGTCACTCCCTAACGTCGATCTCAAAATCTCGACCATACGTTTGATATGAGAATCTAATCTCCTTGTCAGAATCGAAGGGTTTGACGCAAGCATAGTGCCCAGCTCGGACCCGGAGAAGCCAAGGTCCTGAAAAACCCTAATTTTGGGAGCTAGGGTTTCGTCGCTTACAGATAGCAAACAGGTGTTCAAGGAAACGAGTGATTTGATTTGAGATTGACTTATACCAAGCTGCCTGAACATATTAATCACGGTATTAGGATTCTCCGGGGATTCCAAGCGACTAACCTTCTTTGATGCAGCGACTGCTTCTTCTCGGGAAAATCCTAGCGTGTCCTCCAAATATTCCACCAAGAAATGCGTAAGCTGATCTTCAGACGATTTGCTAGCCGTTGAGTATAAAGTAAACGGAGGGAAAAAATTCTTTGAACGCCATACGAGCTTCAGCATTGCTGCAGTTTGACTCACTGATGCAGACAGGAGTGAAAAAGGAATGACTAAAAACTTATAATTAAAAGAAAATAAAAAAATTCAACGCCCAGCTCTGGATGGGCTACTGGTACCTGGGCTACCCGGATTGACAGCCTAAATTAAAAATTGGAATTCCATAAATAACGATTTTTACAAACAAAAAAACCCATAAATTATGAATCAATTTTGTATTTGCTCCAACTATTTCACTAGATTTGACATGTTTTGATGGATTTACTAAAATGTGTCATGATTTGCTGGTCAAAGGATCACAAGGCATTATAATCAGTAATGGTTTTAGGTCTTTTGACATAAACCACTTCCAAAATGAACCCTTAATTTTAGTTCCAAATTTGCAGCCCATAGGCCACACAAATCAACACTCTTTTTTTTATTATTATTATTATTAGTTCGAGGATGCATAAGGTGCAAAATATCATATGACATTCAAGATCCTCTTCTCCACACTAAAAACGCCAAATCAACTACCACATTCAAAAACATCAACCTCTAGTTTATGCATTAGGTTTGATTATTGGATAATGAACTCGATGAACAGCGAGCGGTGTTTGGTGGCTGGGACGGGCAGGGCAAGATACCATGCCCTGGTGGCGGAGGGCAAGGTGCGCCGTCTACAAAGTAACACCTGCATTCGGCATATTGTATGCCCGGAGTAGATACACAATCAGATACAATTCGCCCGATTCCTGTATAGCAAGGCTCACAAGCCTCTGCGCACATCTTTGTGTTGTAAGGGCACCCTGCGCCAACAATTGACAGATAAGTGCAACCATTCGCGTCTACAAATGGGATGCTTGAGTATCCTGCACATCAAATTCAATTGAACAACATTAGTAATTGTGCTGAAATTTAGTGTGGATTGAAGAGAATTGTTAGATTGGAGTTGGAAGCATAAGACACACCTGTGACGAGTGCAAGAATTGCCACCACAATGCAATTGGTTATGTTATGCATCTTTGTGGTTGTTGTATTGCAACTCTCACGCTCTCTTTTTCCCCTTCTTTTGGGTGATCATGTAATATAATGGGATAGCTTTTATTGTAATAGCTAACATTAATTGACCTTTATGGACATAAATGTGGTCAATTTTTAGACCCAAGTGCAAGGCGGAGATTTGTAAGAGTAAATACCAAGTCTTTCTAACGTACCTTAAATATGACACCTTCAATTTATAAACTCTTGAAACTTGAAACCGTTATTATTTTCAGATAATCATTACTCATGAATTAAATTATTACTCTTTTTGTTAAAAAAATAACTGTGATTTTAACATTTGACACAATTATTAATAAATGCAATATTTAAACTAAAATATTATAATTTTTTCTAAAATTTACTATTAAATAACTAGCCCACTTCATTTTTTACTAATGAATAAAGAGAATTTACATAAATTATATAAAAATGTACAACTTCCAATAACATATTTTATAACTTGTCAATAAATTATTATCTAAAACTTTAAAATAAAAATATTTGTAAATAATTTTTTTTTTAAAACTAGAATGATAACTTTTTTTTTTTAGCATATGATAACTATTTCTTAATGGAAAGAGTATTAAACCATGACATATCATGATTTAATCATTAAAACTCAACAAGAAGAACATAGATAGATGAATGGGTCTGGCCCAATAAAAGAAAATCCAACTTCAACTGGGCCGACAAAATTCCTTCCATTAGAACTCCCAAATTTCTCGCACGGCTCTTCTCTTCCTCCTTTCCCCAAGAGTTGAGCACTGAGCAACTAAGAGCAGGTATGCTGAAGCTCGTATTCAATGGCGCCCAAACCAATATCTCCCTCCGTTTTAGATCTCTTCTCCTATACTCAACGGCCACAACATCTCCAGAACAGGCTACACATTTTATGGTAGATCTCCTGGCGAACTCCCTAGGGTTTTCACGAGAAGAAGCGGTCGCTGTATCAAAGAAGGTTAGTCGCTTGGAATCCCCGGAAAATCCTTTATCTGTGATTCGTTACTTCAAGCAAATCGGATTAAGTCAATCCCAAATCAAAACAATTGTTTCCCAAAATGTGAAATTGCTCTCAATAAGCGACGTTAACGAAACCCTAAGCCCTAAAGTTAGGGTTTTTCAGGACCTGGGCTTATCTGGGTCTGAGCTGGGCAGAGTGCTCGCTTATAACGCTATGGTCCTGTCAAGGAAACTAGAAACTCACATTAAGCCCTTAATTGAGAATCTGAGATCGATTCTTGGCACCGACAAGAATGTAGTTAGAGCCCTTAGCCGCTCGTATATGTTGAGTAGTGCTAATATTCCCAAGAAAATACTCCCAAATTTGAACTTGTTTAGGAGTTATGGGCTTTCAGAAGAGAGAACTGCAAAACTTGTACTGATGAATCCTTGGAACTTGATTTGCCCACCTGAATCACTCGAGAAGACTTTGAGGTTTGTTGAGGAAGAAGTGGGGATTTCTCGCCAATCACGGATGTTCATATATGGAGTCGACGCATTTGCTTCCATTAACAAGGATACTTTGGAGTTGAAATTAGGGGTTTTCAAGAGCTATGGGTGGACAGACAAGGATTTAATGACAATGGCAAGAAATTTGCCAAATTGCTTGAAGTTGTCTGAGGCAAATATCAAGAGTGGGTTAGATTTCTTCATGAAGGAGCTCGACTATAGCCCTGAATATATCGCTTCCCATCCGAAGCTGTTGATGTACAGCTTGAAGAACAGAGTCTTTGCAAGAAGGGAATTCTGGAAGGCCTTGACCGAGAAGAAGCTGATTAAGTATTCCAATTCGACCCTCTATTCCATCTTGTGCATCACCGATGAACGCTTTATGGATAAATATGTTCTGCCTTACCAGAATGAGCTACCAACACTCTGTGAGGCTTACATAAACAGGAAATTTCCTTGTTCTTCTGTGGAAGCTGTTATGTAGATGGCCATTCTGTTTTCTAGCATTGAGCTTTTTTTGAAATATGCATATTTTTGTTTTTGTGGATGAGAAATGTACTGTAAACTCCTAGACTCTTAATAAGTGAAAATAGGTACTTATTCATCTCATTGTATGGTACTCTATTTCTTCTGGTGAAGGGTTTTAAATCCTGTGTTACATTGAGCTCATTTGGTTCTGATATAGCCTTAGAGAAGTTTTATTAAGCATCAACAGGAAGGTAAAGACAGCAAAGGCAGCAGCATGAAGAAGAGCCCGGTTAGCAAGATGATCAGCAGTCAGCATTAGCAGTACGCCGGACTTAGGTGACTGCACTTCGTAGGTGCAAGCTTGGGCAGAATCCATCTGCGCAGCAAGTGTGAGGCCATTGAAGATTGTCTGCATTTGGAACAACGCTTAATGTTTTATTCTAGCCAATTCTTAGGGTTTGTTTGTCCCCATCATTTATAATGCCTTTTTTAATTAGAAGTATTTATTTCTAATAAATGTGTTTGGGCTAACAACATTTGTTGGAAATAATGTGAAATCATTTTTATACACAAACTCCCAAAGTATTACAATCCTTTATTTTATAAAAATCCATTTATAAATGAAAACACCTTTATAAAAGGATGTGTCAAACAAACCCTTAGTTCAGTTGTGCATTTGGTGGTGTATTGGTGTTGAGATACAGATTTCATCTTTATGCGTTTCTGCACTTCGGTTCGGTTTATAAAATGTGACATGATCCGTTGGTGATAATGGGCAAGGGTAGGTCCAACAGCCCCAATTTCGTGTTCATTGGAAGGAAAAAAAAAAGGTGATGTGGTGGCCAGTGACCCGTAGGTAGACCTGGGCAAACTCGGGCTGGCCCGCCCGGCCCGTCCCGCTCGCCCGCATAAATGGGCGAATATGGACAAACTCGTAGGCCCTAAAGGGCCAAAAATATCCGGCCCGGATACCGAGAGGGCCGGGTATGGATAAGGAATTAAGCCCTGTAGGGCCGGTTAGCCCGGCCCGAATATAATACATAAATAATTATATATAAAATATATATAATATTAAATTAATAAAATTATTATTTATCTTAAAAAATAACTTATAATTTTTTTTTAGGGTTTCATACCCTTCTCCAGCCTCCATCTCTCTTTATCTTTCTTTAACCTACCCAAGTACCCGCCTCCACTCCTCCTCCAGCCTCTCAGTTCTCTACTTCTCTGACTTCTCTTCTCTCCAGATCTCCACTTCTCCTTCACCCCGCCTCCTTCTCAAGCCTCTCCTCCACCCCGCCGCCTTCTCAGCGCTCACACCGCTCCTTCACCCGCCTCGTCGTCGATCATCGCCTGACCTCACGCCACTCCTTCACCCCGCCTCGTCGGAGATCGTCGGCTGAATATATATTGATAATTCTCAACTTCGGTAATTTATTTCGGTAATTCTCAACTCCGTCTATGTTTCCGGGGTTCAGATTCAGCCCCACCGACGAAGAACTCATACTCTTCTACCTCCAGAAGAAGGTCGACAGTTTTAATCAGTGCGTCGAGGTTATTAACGAAGTTGACATCTGTAAACACGAGCCCTGGGATCTTCCAGGTTTCTCTTCTCTCCTCAATTTCTCTGTTCGTTGTTTAATTCTGATCTTCCAATAAATCCAAATTGCTTGTTCTAAATCTGAACCCCGGAAACATAGACGAAGCCGCGATTGAGATCTCCGCCCCTGTGCAGAGTATGGCTATATGATAATTCTCAGCTTCTGTTGTTATTTTGTTTGTTTATTTTGAGACTTTGAGTGTGTTTGAGTGTGTTGTTACTTTTATTAAATGTTTGTAGAATTTGATATTTAAATACTGTTTAATTTTATATTGAAATACTGTGTTTGAGTGTGTTTCACTGTGTTGTTACGAAGAGAAAGAGTGAAAGACTGAAGCTCTTTCATGTTTTATTGTAAGATTGAGATACATTAAACAGTATGTTTGAGTGTGTTGTTACTTTTATTAAATGTTTGCAGAATTTTTGAATTTGATATCGAAGCTCTTTCACAGGAATTAGGAGAATCCGAGAATATAACTTAAACCGGGTCTCGACGGGCTACCCGGGCCCGGGAATACGGACGGGCTTGGACAACTGTCCCAACCCGAATCCCGGGCTGAGCCCGGCCCGGGTCCGGATAAACGGACAAAAAATTAATTTAGGCTCGGACCATATCCGGCCCGAGTCCGGATATGCCCAGATCTAATTAAACAATATGTTTGAGTGTGTTGTTACTTTTATTAAATGTTTGCAGAATTTCTGAATTTGATATCGAAGCTCTTTCACATGAATTAGGAGAATCCGAGAATATAACTTAAATCGGGTCCCGACGGGCTATCCAAGCCCGGGAATGCGGACGGGCTTGGACAACTGTCCCAACCCGAATCCCGGACTGAGCCCGGCCCGGGTCCGGATAAACGGACAAAAAATTAATTTAGGCCCGGATCATATCCGGCCGGAGTCCGGATATGCCCAGGTCTACCCGTAGGTAGACATGACACGGTTAGAGAACCAGAGGTTTCAGTTTCATCTGGATCAGAACCGGAGGTTTTGATTCCAATTTTTTTTTTTTAAATACAAAATAAGATGGAATCGAAGATTTTTCGCCAGAACCGTGGGTTTTGGGGCTGGAACCTTCGGTCCCACCCGATTTGAAACACGTTTTGCTACAAAATATTCAAAGTTGAAATAATACAGGGTAGAATCGGAGGTTACAGACCACTTCTATATTTATGAAAACCGAAATTGATCTAAGAAGGTTTTTCCGATTTCGATTTCATTTTTTCCGATTCCGAAACCCCGGTTGCCGAATCGGAAGTCATCTCTACCTTTAGGCATATTGATTGTTGAGGTAATAAATAGGGGCCAAATTCTTAAGAGAATCTTGTAATCTTAATTAGAACTAGTAATAATTGCTGCAACACTATAGGGGTAAAATTGTAAATTAAAGACAACACCACGACAAAATTATGGTTCCATATGCCGAACCGCGCATCACACGAGGCTCCCGTTCTTTCGACGTCGCGACGCCGCCATAGCACCGCCTTTCCACCTCTGCAGTGAGCAAACCTTTTGAGAAAAAATCACGTAAGGTACGGGAAACATATCAGCAAACCACTTCTGCTACTTTTTTTTTGTAATAGGTAGCCGAATCATTGAGATTTTTACCCAGTTTAATTGATCTGATTGTGAGATCTGCGATTTTTAATTTGAAGTGGGAGTTCAATCGGTTAGCAAATCGAGCTCTGCATTTTTTTTTGGCTTTTCTTCTTCTCTCTATCCCTTCTATTTTGATACAGTATATAGGGAATTTCTCTGAATCTATTTTTAGGAATTTGGGGGCAGACAAAGGGGAAATATGAGTTTGTTGATTTGTTTGAGTTCTTTATGATTCGTCTATTTTTATCAGCTATAACGACATCATGGTTCATTTTAGGGGGAAAAATAAAATTCAGGCTTTGAGAGCGATAGTAGTTCATCTATTATCTATAGTTGCTTTGATTATGTGATAGAACGTTAGTACACAATTTGGGTGTATTTTTTCCATGTTAAATCCCTTTATAAGAAGCATGGAGATAAAACTTTTTCTATGCTACCTGAAGTTTACCCAATTATGGAATTAAAACTAATTAGTAATAACTGTTTTATGAGGTAAGGAGCTGTGCGGAATCTGCAGATTTAAATGCGAGACTAGGATTTTGGTGTCCTTTTCATTGTTAAATCTATCAATGAACATGAAGTGCTCGAAAATTACTTTTGAAGTGGAGGTTGATTGAGTGATCAAAAAATTACCGCAGCTTGCTAAAGTATGTTCCTTATGTCCTTGTTAGACTTGCTAGCTGCAATCTTCAAGAGATAAATTTCTTCATGGGTGATGGTCTTAGAAAAGTAGAGATTATACCTGATTATTTTCAAGCTTCTACGCCTCGTGTCGATCCTCATCGACCTGGAGATTCGTTCACGTCGACCTCTGTTGTCGACTCTCAACAATCAGAAGAAGACTCAACTACATCGACTTCTGGTGTACGTACTCCTCGTTGTGATTCTAGCCTACAACTAACTGCTGAAAGCTCTTCCAGGTATCATGTTTTAGAATGAACAAAAGATTTCAGTAATATGCAGAATTATTCGTTGATTTTTGTTTTTCTACTTTAGCTTAGGTGGTAGCTATCTTTCGACTCAATTGAGAAGATCTAAATTCATGTCGGGGTTATTTAGTCTGCGGCGTCTTCCATTCACTGGTGCAGATGGTGAGGAAAAAGTTGAGATATCTTCTGTAGAATTGGAGTCTCTTCGGTCTGAACTTGCTGGCTTAGAAGAAAAGGAAGCTCATTTGAAAGCTCGGTAATGGATTTGCAACTCAGTTGATCATTCTCAATTCTCAAATTATTGAACATCTATCTGTTTTTCTTCTTCTTATGAATATGCCTCTTATGTGCAGGTTGGAACATCTTGATCAAATTTTGCTAAGGGCGCGTCTTTCAGGCTACTTGCATATTCGTACTGTATGGAGAACTCCATTTTTAGTTGATTAGTTATACTTAGCTTAATTGATCTGTATTTTCTATGGACTCACCTGATTTCCCATTCTCAGAGATGGACAGCAATGCCAGGAGAACCACCTGTGATTGATGATTGTGAAGTTGATGATTGGATCCCACGCTTCGTTGTACTACAAGGCCAATGTCTCTTCTTCTTCTTGTCGTCTACTGGTAAAATGATTTTCCTCAAGTTTCATTAAGAAACCTATGCATCAGTTTATATAATAAATATACTATTGAAACATCTACAATGGCAACGTTTCTTGTTCTTCTTCTATAATTTTCCGCAAAGTTCGATCTGTTTGGTGAAATGTTAACTGTGATTACAGATTTGAGTCCCCAAGATACGACTCTCCTTAGTGATATTATTGAAGTAGGCTCTCTTCCTGATATTGAGCGAGAAGATGAAGATAGGCGGTATTGTTTTTACATATCAACACGATATGGACTGCGGATGGAGTGTTTCAGCATTTCTAAGATACAGGTGTGAACTCATCACTTGACCCAGTACAGACCTTTTCTTATAGAGTTTATTGTTCTCTCACAAACAAATTGATTCTCTACATGCAGGTCAACTCTTGGTTGACAATGTTCCACACAGATTGTAAGTCGGGATTTGATAGAAACAATGTTGTTGATCCATAAGTAGCAAAGTTTTATGTAGGATTAAGATAAACCTTTTCATATGGAAGGTCTTGTTGACGCAGTTGTAAGTACTTAAATCTGATTGATTTGCATCTAACAATTTATTCAGTTATAGAGTCAAATGTGACGCTATTGTTACATTATACACCAATGTGTAGAAGAATTCCATCCCTTTTCCAATTACATCACAAGTTGATAGAATTTCAGGTTATTCAAAGAACAGTTAAGAGTACCAAATATGAACATATGGGATGTGTCTAATGTGGTCTGTTCCAGTTGTTATGTACATCTCTCATTCAGTTTATTGAGGTGAGCTTGTTTCATCCAATTCGGCAATGATATTGTCAAGTTTATTGAGGTGAGCTTGTTTCATCCAATTCGGCAATGATATTAAAATGTCCAGTTGTTGCAGGGAGTTGAGATTTTGGCTCCTCCATTTCACCATGATCAATCGGCGCTAGCGTCAATTCACCGATTTGACTGATGAGAAGTCCCATTCCCTTCCCACATCGACTTTTTTTTTTTTTTTTTTTTAAGATAAGAATTCGATTTACCCCATATAATAATATAGGGTAAATCAATATGTCGAAAAAAGGCATTCGGACACACCGGCTTAAGAACAAACAACAAGCCAATCAAGAAAACACAACAAAGCAAAAAAAAAGCCTAATACAATCTTGGGAGAGAAGTGAGTAAAGTAAGGATGGACAAAAATAGACCGGATCGGAAATTTACGGTCCGGTCCGGGAATTTTACATTTTCGGTCTTACGGTCCGGTCCGGACCGTAAAAAATAAAAAAATAGGTTTAAAACATTTTTTTGGGGTAATTTTTACGGTCCGGTCCATAATATTTACGGTCCGGTCCGGACCGTAATCAAACTCTTTAAATGGCGAAAAAATATGAAATCCGGTCTTCCCGGTCCGGACCGTGGACTGGACCGTAACGGTCTGGTCCGGTCCGTAACGGTCCGGTCCGGTCCATACTTTCAAATGTTTACGGTCCGGACCGGACCGGATGCCCATTCTTAGAGTAAAGCACTAAGAGGTGCCACCGGACAAACGGGTAAGTCAGAACAGTGCAGAATGGACCACCATGATGTTGCCCTCACCGAAATGAGGGATCTTCAGGGGTCTCGACCACCTTGATGTTTAGGGTTGAGCATCGGTCCAAACCCGGACCGGACCGAAACCCGGAACTGTAACACCCCCAAAACTTAACCCTTTTGGAAATGTATTACCGCCAGTGACCCCAGTGTTCCTTACCGAGATCACCCAAGGCTTTACCATTTAAATACAATTTATGAAATACAAATGATACATAATGATCAAAGCATTCAATTCCAAAACATAACATTGTTAAAGAAACATGAGTTACGGGATTACAACCCAATCCCGAATAGGTCAACACAGAATTTAAACCAAATACAGCGGAAGTCTTATAAAGTAGGATACAACGGAAGTCTTATAAAGTACATTACAAACAAAAGTCTTGACCACACTGGTCATTGCCCAAGAGATCTCAACCTGATTAACAAAATAGCTAAAACATTCGAAAATCACCGTTGACTCCATAGTCCTTCTGTTCTTCTGAACTAATTCCTATCTGATGTGCCGAATCGAACGGATGACACCAGCCCACATGCGGAGAACAAAGTTCGTGGGTTAGTCTACTTGAATAGACTAGCAAGGGTATAAAGCAGAATGGTTCGAAGCAGTCGTATTAGGTTAGACTCATCGCTTCTCGAATAATAACCGATGACGATAGTCAACCATCATACTCCTACTAGAACAAACAAGAGGTATGCACAAGAGAAGATTCTGGAAGACTGAATCTTCACAGAAATCGACTCGAAAAGAGACTCCAAGAGATTGAGTCTTTAAGGAAATATGACAAATCTGGAATGTTTACAGAATCATACAACGATGATTTAAAAGTTGACTGAAATGCTTCGGTTCACGACCAACCTCATCGCATACAGCGAATCCAGATTGGAAAGAGAACGTACTATGATCAAAGTCGAGACGAGTTTTCCTAGCTGCACTATAACTTAGCTGCACTACTCGCCGAAGGTTTATTAATTATGTGCGTCGAGTAGCACTTATCTGATTTATGTTTCAAAAACACGCATCACGTTATTAGACTTTTACATGTGTACCCCACCATTGGGATAACACATCTTAGTATACGTTTTATCGAGAGTGACGCACACCGAAAGGTTTGTGACACCAGCTAAGTGTCCTGCCTCTACACACTTGTGAAAGAGACCGATCATGATCTTAGAATAGTACCAGATGGAGACGAGCCACCCCGATACCAGATTATAAAGAAACGATTGGACAGAGTCCGAGTAACGTTCCTATCTAACAGTGCTAAATAACAGTTACAGCACAATAACAGTTACAGAATAGATCCACATAAAGGCCCGAAAGGCGATCACAGATAATAGCGTTGTTCTAACAGATATACAACCTATTATAATATTAATATTTTGTTTTCCAAAACAGTTTACCAAAACCATTTCCAGACAAACAGAGTATTCATTCCAAATTAATTACTCAGATAAACTACTGATAATTAATGTAAATATGGAACGAATGAGCAAGAGCGAACCGCCACTTGCCTTAATCCGCAGAATAGAAACAAGCCTAACGATAACAACGAGATTCCGGGCTCGACACGGGTATAGCTCCGCTAGCACAAACACCTTCGAGTCGACCCATAAAAGGAACCCTAAGTTAGATCCGACATAACAACAGTACGAATCTAAAAACGGCGAAAGAAATCGAAAGAAAAGACGCCACGACGACAACCAACCAAGCCAAAGCCACGAAGGCATTCTGGGCACTAGCGGCGGTCGCCGTTCTTGGCGGCGGTCGCCGCATTCATCACGGCGGGCGCCGTAAAGAACACGGCGGTCGCCGTGAAGAACTCCGACGACAGAACGAGAGAAAAACTCACCCAAATGATGCACGTTTCGACCCCTTTTTGCTTTGCCTGGGTTCCAACCTCCAAAGGCAACCAAAAGGCTTCACAAGGGCTTCTGGAAACACCACCAACCGACACCAACGAAGCTTCCGAAATCCGGCGAAACTAACACTCCGACGAGGCGAAATTTTGGCAGAGATTCGGTGTTGGGATGGCTCAAAACCCTTCACCCAACACCTCCTTTTATAGCCAAAGCAATGGGAACATCATCATCACCCTAGACGAGGCCGAGCAGGGCTAGATCGGCGCGGCCAGAGCTCGCCGGCGACCAACGGGTAAAGACTTCTGGGTAATCACGGCGGGCGCCGCAACTTTGCCTCCGGTGGGCCGCGGCGGGTGCCATAATTACGGTGGTCGCCGTTCCTAGCCCTGGCGAGCCCAGAGTAGGAGTCGACGGCCTGACACCTCGGGCCCAGCGACGGCGGGCGCCGTTACTGTACGACGGTCGCCGTTTTTGCCTTTTCCCGCCCATTCAGCTTTTGAACGAGCAAGACATTAACCCGGGATAAAAATTATCGTACGCGAACGCGTATAAACATCCGAAGCACGTCGTCCGTATTTTATTTCACTAAGAAAAATATTACAGATACAGAGCACATTACAGAATGTCTCAAGCTACCTGAATTAAATCCGACGTACTAAACGGGTACTCGGAAAAATTCCAGAATTCCCAAAATAACCTTACAAAAATACGGGGTATCACAGGAACACCAAAAATGGTGGACCGGAACTCGGACCAGAAATATCTGGTCCGGTCCTATTTGGACTGGATTTGGACCGGTTTAGGATTTTATTAAATTTAAATATAATTTATTTACATTTAAACATGAAAAAACCCTCAAATTTAAATATAATTTACTCTTAAATTTAATTTAGCCTAAACTCTAAACCCTAAATCATAAACCTCAAATATAAAAATGCCTTAAACCCTAAAATATTAAGATTTTTTAAAAATTCCGGGTCGGACCGGACCAGACTGGATTTGGACCGGACCGGACTGGACCCGGAATTTCGGAAATCCCTGGACCGGAGACCGGACCGATTAGGACCGGTCCGGTCCAAATTTTCGGGCCGGAAAATGCTCAACCCTATTGATGTTGCCCCATATCAAGGGGATCTTCAAGAGCCTCGCACACGACCAACCACGTCCGAAACAACTCGATCTCCACACAAGTAGGCTCCAAATTTGCAAAGAAGTATTGACAATCAAGCTTGAAACAACGGGTTAAGAAAGAGATTCAAGATTCAAAGATCAACTCTAAACATAATCCAAAGACGAGCAATTTGGATATGCTAATGATCAAAGAGATGCAAGGAAGCCCAAATGAACTTCCTCCATATCCAAAGAGATTCAAGATTCTTTCACTTGGTTCTTTGTTCGTTCTTGTTTCAAATAATGCGAGTAATTGGATGCGTTCTATTTTACAGAAGGATTCAATATCCATCCAGATGGTTTTTTTTTTCTATCCCACGGCAATTCCATGTTGTGATCTTCATAAAAAACCTATTGAGTAATTGTCCCATATCCAAAGACATTAAGGGGTCTTGTTTCTAAGTTCATAGTATTGACAGTTATATCTTGTGCAAAGTGTAGTGGTCAGTGGATTCATTAAGAGCAGATTAACAATTGGTTCTTTTAGAATAAACATGAATGATCTATGTGGAATAATGAATGAGAGCACAAACACATTTATTAGTTAATCTCATTTGGTCAATGTGTGTTTCATTTCTTTGC
The DNA here is from genome assembly GCA_027886185.1 of Rheum nobile. NCBI lineage: Eukaryota > Viridiplantae > Streptophyta > Magnoliopsida > Caryophyllales > Polygonaceae > Rheum > Rheum nobile. The sequence goes on from WOAB01000348.1 coordinate 99,075, forward strand.
AGCTGATACGTCCAGTCAGAAAGTTTCACCTGGATCTTGAGGTTAATCATTGTGGCATTAGTCATTGTTTTATTAAAGGATAGTAGATCTTGTTCGTTATCACCAAAATATCTGCTAAGGCCAAACCGGATAGCTATAGCGCTTGTCATAATCCACCAGGAGGTCTTCTTGTCAAAAGTAAGTTAGTCACAGTGTTTCAAGTTACTTCCATTCTCATTTCTGCAGAAATAAATGCTGGGATTACAGGGTTTTGAAGTAGTTTTTCTTTTTTGCCAAGGGCAGAAGGACTTGTTAAAGGAGGCATTTAAATAATGCGTATTACAACTGAAATCTGTAAAACAATCACAAATCTTTGGAATTGTTTTTTGAGACAGAATGGTATACACCAAACTCATATCCCAAATGTTTCGATTGGAATTGTTTAGGGAGTCACAAACTCCGAAATGTTTGTTCAGAACATAATTTCTACAATGTTCAAGCTCGCTAATAGTAATACAATAGTAGTTCATAACTAATACAGTTGATGCACATTTGTTCAAAGTGATCAGTTGTTCACAGATGTACAGATACCATAGAGGTCTTGGGCATTTATGAGACATGGAGAAAGAACTCCAGAATTGCTTGTGCGTAGAAAAGATGTTTAGGAGAGACCTAAAAGGTCCAACCATTTTGTTCATGGAGTTAAACCTCCAGAATTGATTGTTCAGGGGGTGATTGTTCAGGAAATTAAAGTTGTTCTTGTGCCATTTTCCCACAACAAACTTGGTTCTGTGTTCGTTGTGATTAGTGTATGATCCCGTTGTAGTCCAGATGTCCATTTCCTGGGCACAAATCCAGAAAGCAATGCACAAATGAGAAGAGCAGAAGGATAAAAAATGACATAATTTAGAACGAGGTACCTTATAGTTCAGATTGTAGTGGTCAAGATTTTTAGGCTGAAATTCATCAGTCAAATTTACAGGGTGAAGCTTTGAATGATAAGAACATATCCAGAAAATGTTCAATGTGTCATAAAGATACATCACAAAGAGATAATCAGTATGGTAAACATGGTCACAAGCCAACTGAAACTCTAGCAAATGGTAACCTATCATAATAAGAAGGCCAGATACAAAGACAACTAAGCACAAAAAATGCCAAGAACTCCAGGTATCCAAATTCATATCACACCATAAAGTTACCAGCACCTTATGTATGACAAAAAAAATAAGATGTTCAGTTTTAAGGTGTTCATTGATAAAGCAAACAAGAACACAGTTCGACAAGTGCTAAATACTCTTTACATAAGGTTCATCAAGGACATAACCTAGTAAAGCTGTGTCCATAAGATTCAGGCAGATCTCTCTCATACAAGAGAGATTTGGAAGAAACAGATTCATAGCAATCACAGGTTTCTTAAGAAGAGGGAGACTGTGAGTCTCAGTTTTGTTCTCCAAAGTGGAATTATTTAGCGAAAGAGGGGTTGCCTCGTTAGGTTTCACAAGAGTTAGTTCAAGAGTCAAAAATTTTCCATCAGAAGAGGAGCTAGAGACACAAGAAGGTGTACACAACACCTCTTTCACAATTAACTTCCATTTGTCCATGAGATTGGATAACGGACAAGCCAGTATAATCACAACCACAGAAAGGAACAGCCACAGGAAGCACCAAGGCAAAGTGGTGGCAATGAGTAAGAGAGGTTACACAGGATGCATTGTCAAGGTCAAGTTTACATGTTTGGCATAAAGTAGATAATCTAGGAACTGAAGAAAAAAAAAGAAAAAAAGGGAAGAGGGTATGAGAGGAGGGATATCACCTTATGATGTGACCCAGCCCTCCATGTCAGCTACAGAGGAGGAAGACACCATGAGACTTCCGCCTACAGGTCCTATCACCCGCGCCAGAGCGAAGAGTGTCCAAGCAGCGACACAATCCTTGGTGACCAGACTTGTAGCCAGCCACGGCCAGATCACTACATCGTCCGAGCTTCTGTGTCTCATCAGCTTAGCCGTGACTGACTCCTCTACAGCTACATCCAGTCCGAGCTCGATTTAGGAGACTTACTATTTCTAGACATTACTTGTTTAGTACTTTCTATGAACAATATTTCTATTTTTAGTAGCTGCTAGTTCTGGGTGGTTTCCATTTATGTTAAATGGGCCGCCAGATTTAGTAACTAGAGAGTCCGGCCCAATAGGTCAAGTCTCTAGTATAAATATGAACTCTTGTCTTTTCTATTACGTCAAAATAGAGCTTTTGTTTACAGTCGAGTAATCTCCTGATACCCGGGCCCTAACGTCAACAATTAACGCATTCCTAGTTGAATTATCCTGGCGCGTTAATTAGGTTACCCAATACAACTCCGCAAACCCTAACCCTAATCACCATCTCTCACACGGCCGCCGCCCCTCCCATCCACGTTCCGCCGCGTCTCCCTCCATCGCCGCCGCGCCTCCACCAAGCCGCCGACCACCACTGTGCTTCCGACTTCCTACAGCCCGCCGCCATCACTTCTCACTTCCGAAGAGTTGCTTCGCCCTACTACGCGTTCATCGGATCCTTTGACAACAACTTGTAGTCTTTCGTCGGGCAAGGTTACATCAACTCGCATCAGAGCCTACGAATCGCGTAAGTCGTTCCAACTCTTTGTTCAATCACTCATTCGCTTCCGTAAATCAATTCCTGCATAAAAAAACCCCTAGATCATGCTCTAGGAACCAATTTTTTTTCCTTGCAATCTGAATTCGAAAAATGCAACAAAACCCTAGGTGTGGTGGTTGAGAATTTCGGCCATCATCAAAAACCAACAAAAAAATTTCTTTTCTGCACAGCCGCACCATTCACGCAATTTTTCAGCAATTTCTGGTGTTTTTGCTTGGTTGTTGATTGTGTTTATTGTAGATCCGCTTGCATATAGGCTTAGATAGTTTGCTTGCAACTGTATTTGCCATGTTTGTGCCAACAATCTACATCTTCTCAATCTCCTTCTTTTCCCACTTGAATCACTGCATTTCTGAACTGTGGCTGCTATAACTTTTGTTGTTGTTCGTCTTTCCTTTGCTGAAGTTTTTGCTAAACTGCGTTATTGCGCTGTTGTTTCTGTTGTTCGTCAATCTGCTGAACTTTTGCTGCTGTAATTTGTTGTTAGATGTTCACAGCTTATAAAATAAAATAAAAAAATTATTGGAACAACACAAGCCAAAATAAGGCAAGTGCGTTTCTTTGCAGTGCAAGAAGAGAGATCCCGGTCTTGAATCCGGCACCTTCAATTTACCGTCTTCGCAAGTGATTCATTTACCGTCTTCTATCTCTGTCACTGTCTGTGCTTCATATCTTGGTTGACTGTGTTGTGCATGCTTCTGTGCTTATATCCTTGCATATCTACTTTCGACATTTTCTTTGTTGAGCATTGCCTTGATTTTGTTGATTGTTGTGTGACTTGCTTGAGCCAGCTCGTAACCGCCCACACGGCCAGCCAAATTAGTTTCATGAGTGATTGCTTATTGAGTTCGGTTCTGCTTACATGTTTATTGTTACTCTTTTGCCGTTGTTGTTCGCCTTGATCCCGTGGTTTGCTCTTTCTTGCTGTCAGGTACCATGTCAGAAGGTGATACAACCCGTGATACAGGCTCCGAGACTGTTGAACAGAAGATGCTACGAGAGATGCTTGCTGCCAACAAAGTCAGAGATGCGCAGATAGCCGAGCTCCTGCGTCCGAATACAGAGCTCTTATCTCGTCAGCAACCGTCTTCGATCGCTACAGTAGCTTCTGATCAGGGTCAGTTACAGGCAGAGGAGTTGAGTGCCCTAGCCCTGGAAAAGGCAAATGGTAAAGCCCTGATGCTTCCCTCCACATCGACTCCAGGCCAGCTGAAACACCTGAAGTCACAGAAAGAAAGCACTATCGTCCCGCAGCTTCGTCGACAACGATGGTCTACGCAGGTCGTGATCCGGGAGGAGGACCCTGAAGCTACAGAGGCGGCTGATGAAAGTTCATAGGAGGAACATGAGGACGATCAGGTTCATTCCATCAGTCGACATAGGCAAGCCCGCCAGCCTCCTACTGGTCAACCACCCCGCCAACCGTCTGGTTCGCATCTTCAACAGCCTCCGCGTCAGCATCGTCACCGGTAATCTACTGTTGTGCCGTTTGATGTTGATGCATTTCAGGATCATCAGAGTGTCCGCACTCCTATCTATTCTGATGAGGAGGATCAGTTTGATGAGTACGACCAAGAGGAGGATGAGGGTCAGTTTGGGTATGCTCATAGTTTTCACCCACCATTACAGGATCCCCCTGAGTTACAGTAGCACCATACCAGCTATGTTCCACCTCCTCGCCTGCCTCAGAATCAGGCAGCGTATTGAAACGCTGTATAGTACGGCAACCCACAGCCGGCTCGCTAGCACCCGTGCCCCGCCGCCGGCCATCAGCGTCAGCGACGGCCTGCTCGTGACCCGTCGCCGTATGCCGGACCACATTACGGTCAGTATGCAACTCCTCCCCAGCATGCAACTCGTCACTTCGAGCACCATGAGGACCCTGTAACACCATTTCCTGACCGTCGGGCCCAACCACCTGTGCACCGCAGAGACATTAAGGTAAAGATCAAACCCTTCTTTGGTTTATATGACCCTGCTATTTTCCTTGAGTGATTGCAGAACACGGAGCATGTACTGCGACACTTAACCGTTCAGGAGCATGAGAAGGTCGAGCTCGTTACCTTACATTTTGAGGGAGCTGCTCAGACCTGGTGGAATCGTCTTGAGCAGTAACATTACAGAATGGGTTGGCCACCCATTAGTGAATGGCATCAGCTTCTGCATATTATGACTAGAAAGTATGTGCCTTCGACCTACATGGAGCAAATGCGGTCGGAGATAGCACGTGCTAGACAGGGTTCTGATTCGCCACATGAGTTCTTCGCTCGCCTAGAAGACATGTACTTCAAGGCTGGCGTCAATGTTGCTCTGGGAACCTTGAGGACGCGGTTCATTACTGGGCTTAACCAGCCCTTTAGTGATCAGGTCGACGTGCTGCCGATACAGGACCTCAACAATGTCGTTCACACTGCCCATAAGTTATATCTTCAGCACCTGCATCACAAGCAGCAACCATGGCAGTCCGCGACTTCGTCCAAGTATGGTTCTAGACCCTTCAATCCGGGTTATGGCACTAATTCTACTCCTACTTCTAGTGTGCCTAGACAGGACCGTAGCAGCACAAGTACAACGTCTGCTACAACGACGCAGAGATCAGCACCGTCTGCTCCTGCTCGCCGCCCGCAACCACCAACTACAGAGACCGCTCGTTCGGAACGAGCTCGAGATGTGGAATGTTACAAGTGTGGTGGAAGAGGAAATTATAAGAAGGATTGTCCCAATGTCAAGAAGGTCCTTTTCTCCATCCAGTCTGCTGGTTATGAGAGTTACGATGCCGCCGATGAGGACGACGTCGAGACAGACCCTGTAGCTGTCTATACAGCCGATGCTGATGACTGTGTGGTCGGTACTTCTGATCACCATGATGACCAGGCATACCACTTTGCCTTGGTTACTAGACGCGTGTTGAGCGTCAAGGAGGGCGACCTGACTGAGCAGAGGGAGAACTTGTTTCATGCTAGATGCAGACTTCAGGATACTTCGCTGAGTATGATCATTGATGGGGGTTCTTGCTGCAACATTATCAATGAGAAGGTTGTGCGCCATTTCAACCTTCCGACTACACCACACCACACTCCCTACGGCCTTCAGTGGATTTCTGATGGTTCAGGTAATAAAGTTTCACAACCGTGTCTTATTTCTTTTTCTATTGGTCCATACATCGACACTGTACTTTGCGATGTTACCGCCATGTACGCCACCCATTTGCTTTTGGGACGTCCCTGGCTGTATGATCGTCGCGTGCTTCACGACGGGTATTTGAACACTTACATGTTCAATTACCACGGGAGGCGCGTGACTCTCTTACCCATGAGCCTGCAGGAAATTTTACAGGATCAGGCGGAGCGCCAGTGCCAGAAGGCAATAGAGGCCGCAGGAAAGAAGCCTGCTACTGCACCAAAACAGACGGCCAGCTCTGCGTCTGCACCTTTGACGCTTCTTGCAAGATCTACTGAGCAGACATATAAGCGTTCTCCACCTGGTATTACTTTTACATTACCATCTACAGGTACGGGTGGATCGTCTGCTATAGGGGATACTGAGCCACCTATTTCTGTCCTGCGTGGAACCTGTGAAAACAGGGTTCTACTGGCTCGTCACAGCGACATCACTTCGGCACTTCAAGGCAAGTCCCCTTGTTTCCTTGTTATTCCTAGCCTTTGTGCCACTACTACTGTAGAGCCTGCACTCCCGCCTGCTATTTTGTCTGTTTTGCAGGACTTCGAGGATATTATGCCTGACGAGCTGCCGCCAGGTCTGCCACCAGTGCGTGGTATTGAGCACCAGATAGACTTCATTCCTGGCGCTTCTCTGCCGAACCGTGCTGCCTATAGAGCTTCTCCTGAGGAAACTAAGGAGTTACAGTGACAGGTCCAAGATCTTTTGGACAAGGGTGTTGTGCGGGAAAGCTTGAGTCCATGCATCGTTCCGGTGATTCTGGTGCCGAAGAAGGATGGGACTTGGAGGATGTGTGTGGACTGCCATGCCATCCAGATCACCATCAAGTACAGACATCCCATTCCGCGCCTCGATGATATACTGGACGAGCTGTATGGTGCCACTTTGTTCTCCAAGATTGACCTTAGGAGTGGATATCATCAGATTTGTATGAAGGAGGGCGATGAATGGAAGACGGCTTTCAAGACCAAGTACGGTCTGTACGAGTGGCTAGTCATGCCATTTGGATTGACCAATGCTCCATCGACGTTCATGAGACTCATGAACCATGTCTTATGGTCGTTTTTAGGGAAGTTTGTCGTCGTTTACTTAGAGTGCTTGAGACGTGAGAGCTTGTACGTCAACCAAGGTAAATGCATTTTTTGTTCTGAATCTGCCAACTTACTTGGTTTTATTATGGGCAGGGATGGGCTACGAGTGGATGAGGAGAAGATCCACGCCATCAAGGAGTGGCCTACACCGACGACACCCACTCAGGTTCGCTCGTTCTTAGGGCTGGCCGGCTTTTACAGGAGGTTCGTCCGCGACTTCAGCACCATTGCCGCCCCTTTGCACGAGCTGACCAATAAGGCGACGTCGATCACATGGCTTCCACGACATGATGCTGCTTTTGTCGCCCTAAAGGATGCCATGTGCCATGCCCCTTTGCTGCAGTTGCCTGATTTCACTCGTCGCTTTGAGGTGGAGTGCGACGCTTCCGATTTCGGCATCGGGGGTGTCTTGCTGCAGGAAAGGCGGCCGATCGCCTACTTCTCGGAGAAGTTGTCGGGTGCTCAGCTGAACTACCCCACGTATGACAAGGAGTTGTATGCGTTGATCCGGGTCCTGAAGACTTGGCAGCACTATCTCTGGCCAAGTGAGTTTGTGATACACTCAGACCATGCTGCTCTGGCCTATCTGAAGAGCCAGACGACCCTCAACCGCAGGCATGCTAGGTGGGTCGAGTTCATGGAGACATTTCCGTACCTGATCATGCATAAGAAAGGTAAGGAGAATGTGGTAGCCGACACCCTTTCTCGTAGGTACGTACTCATAACTCATCTCTAGTCTCGTTTACTTGGTTTTGCATTGCTCAAGGATTTGTATGCTGCTGATGTTTTCTTTAAAGACATCTTTGAGCAATGTAAGATCAGCAGAGAGCATGCCACGTATTTCCTGGATGACGGGTATCTGTACAAGGCCGAGAAACTCTGTATTCCTACGTCTTCTGTCAGGCACTTGTTGCTCCAGGAAGCACATGACAGCCGTGACCATTTTGGGGTGTCTAAGACCCTTGTAGCACTTCAGGAGCATTTTTTCTGGCCAAATATGGCCCAAAGTGTTACCAGGTATTGCAAGAGTTGTGTGACATGCCAAAAGGCTAAGGCACGCTCGAGTCGACATGGTCTCTACACGCCCCTCCCAATTTCTACAGCCTCGTGGGAAGATCTATCGATGGATTTTATCACAGGGTTGCCTATGTCTCGGCGTGGTGGAGATTGCATATTTGTAGTGTTCGACAGGTTCTCAAAGATGACACATTTTATTCCCTGCAAGAACACCAACAATGCTACCGACATCGCTGAATTGTTTTTTGAGCATGTGATGCACTTGCATGGTGTCCCTAAAACTATTGTTAGTGATAGGGATACCAAGTTTGTGGGCCATTTTTGGAGAACCTTGTGGGGAAAGCTAGGCACCAAGCTTCTATTTTCTACTAGCTATCACCCACAAACGGATGGTCAGACGGAGGTGAACAACCGTACCTTGGGAGCCCTCCTTCGGATGGTTCTCAAGGCTAACCCACGTAGGTGGGAGGACTTACTTGCTACAGTTGAGTTTTCCTATAACAGGTCCAGGCACTCTGCGACGAAGCTGACTCCTTTCGAGGTCGTATATGGAAGGAACTCGCTGACGCCGCTGGACATGACGCCATACCCGCTGCAGGACCAGGAGAACATTGCTGCTGACAAGTTGGCTGAGCACATTCAGGAGCTGCACAGGAGGACACGCACACAGCTGGAGCGGCGTGCGCTGCAGTACTCAGCCCAGAAGAACAAGGGCAGGCGACACTTGATCTTCGCCCCGAGCGACTTGGTTTGGCTTCACTTGTGGAAGGACAAATTCCCTTCCGTTCGCAAGTCTAATCTCGACCAACGGGGTGATGGTCCCTTCAGAGTCGTCAAGGCCATTGGCGACAACGCCTACCAGCTCGAGCTCTCGGACAAGTATGGGGTGCATCCAACGTTCAACGTCGCTGATTTAGCACCATATGTTGAGCCTGCGTATGATGAGGGTGAAGCGGGGACACTTCACACTCAAGTGGGGGAGGGTGATGTGACCCAACCCTCCATGTCAGCTACAGAGGAGGAAGACGCCATGAGACTTCCGCCTACAGGTCCTATCACCCGCGCCAGAGCGAAGAGTGTCCAAGCAGCGACACAATCCTTGGTGACCAGACTTGTAGCCAGCCACGGCCAGATCACTACATCGTCCGAGCTTCTGTGTCTCGTCAGCTTAGCCATTACTGACTCCTCTACAGCCACATCCAGTCCGAGCTCGATTTAGGAGACTTACTATTTCTAGACATTACTTGTTTAGTACTTTCTATGAACAATATTTCTATTTTTAGTAGCTGCTAGTTCTGGGTGGTTTCCATTTATGTTAAATGGGCCGCCAGATTTAGTAACTAGAGAGTCCGGCCCATGAGGTCAACTGTCTAGTATAAATAGAAACTCTTGTCTTCTTTTCTATTACGTCGAAATAGAGCTTTTGTTTATAGTCGAGTAATATCCTGAGACCTGGGCCCTGACGTCAACAATTAACGCGTTCCTAGTTGAATTATCTTGGCGCGTTAATTAGGTTACCCAATACAACTCCGCAAACCCTAACCCTAATCACCATCTCCACACGGCCGCCGCCCCTCCCATCCACGTTCCGCCGCGTCTCCCTCCATCGTCGTCGCGCCTCCACCAAGCCGCCGACCACCACTGTGCTTCCGACTTCCTATAGCCCGCCGCCGTCACTTCTCACTTCCGAAGAGTTGCTTCGCCCTACTATGCGTTCATTGGATCCTTTGACAACAACTTGTAGTCTTCCGTCGGGCAAGGTTACATCACCTTAGTCCGTAGAGACGAGAGGGATGACTCGCCTTGTCCACTGCTTCAGTAGCGAAGCCCAACAACCCGGAGGAGCAGAGGAAGCAAAACTTCAAGCGGCGCAGGAAGGAAACATTCCCTAAGATCCCGTCTCCAGTAACAGAAAACCAAGAAAGGGGCCCTTGTCTCCATAGTCTTCCAGCAAGGTTCCAGATCTCCGTGAAATTAGGGCCCACCGAGATGAGGAAGCAATGCGGGAGATGAATCGTGGTTGTAGCAGAGGTGCTTTGCAGCAACACCGTCAAATTTCCGGAGTCGTCATCGTCAAAGGACAGTGACAGTAGGACAACCTCCATAAGGGTTTTCGCCCAAAGAGACTCCTCAAGGAACCGCCACCGCCTAGTCGACCAATCCCAGAAAAGAGACCGGTGAGCCTGAATAAGAGGCCGAGTTCGGCGATGCCATTGAGATGGGGTTGTGCTCTCCACTCCATCAACGAAACCGCAAATGGAAGCAAGAGGGCAGTGGGTACACCGGGTAGAAGTTTTTCGATGGGTATAAGTGTTGAGAGATCTGCGTTGAAAGTTGAGATGGGAGAGATTGTGATACAGCGGCGGAAGTTTCAAATCTAGGATTTCATTGGTTTGGTTTTGCAGAGTGACGAGTGTTTTCGGGAGTGTTTCAAGTTACTTCCCACATTGACTATGAAAGGGTGCAGTGATGGGTTTATAAAATCCAGCAGCGCACCAAACAACTGTCCCCGAGTAAGTAGACATCTCACAAAGAGATATTAACATGGCTGTCAACGGTCAACCATGACGTTACGATGCAATCCGCAAATTTATATGATAAATGTACAATTTACTTGAGTACAAAAGTGCATTGTCCCGACCCCGACCCGGATGATGACCCGAGAGAGGTTTGGCCCCGTTCCAAGCCCAAAACAAAATGTTGCATGTTGCCCCCAACGGCCCGACCTGACCCAAATTTCAGTACAAAAGTGCCATTGCCCCGAACCCGAATGATCACACAAAGTTAAAAAGTGCATGGAGACCCCCGTTCCAAGACAAAAGTGCATGTTGCCCCGACCCGACCCCAGTTTGAGTACAAAAGTGCATGCCCCGACCCTGTATGAGTGCATAAAGTTTGTGTATGACCCGAGGAGGTTGCCCTGTCGTGAGTCGTGCCCAAAAAAGGGTTTGTGCCTGCCCGGATAAAAAATGATACCAAAAGAAGTTACATGTGACCTGAAGTGGTGAGTTTACGACCCGCATGACCCGGCCCGAAAATGATATCAAAGTATGTGATAACTAGTGTAGTACCCGTGCCTTGCACGAGATTTGTTTATTTTTCTTACATTTATAAAAATAGTTTATTTTAATTATCGATGAGTCATTAGTTCAATATATATTTGATTAGTTATTTAAATAAAAAATGATTAATCGACTAAAAATATTCAAGATATACAAAAAAAATATATGTAAAGATAGGCGGAAATCTCTGTAACTTTATTAATGATAAAAACTAGCTAAGTAGTCTTTCAAACTTGGATAACCACACCCCTTACATCAATACTACTAAAACCATCAAACATAATAAAAATGTTCATCTAATACATGAAAATGAAACACTAAACATAAAATCCGACACGATGTTCAAAATTGCTACATATTATCAAAAACTTCCTTGTATACTACATTAGTTGTAGTATTATATCTCTTCTTGTCTTTGTCGCAAATCAATAGCTTCAAACCTTTCTTGCTAGTCACCCTTGATGATGCAACATAAAATTGACCATGACTGAAAACAGAGCATGGAAGATATAAACCGACATTTGAAAAAGATTGGCCCTGACTCTTGTTTATAGTCATAGCAAAACAGACACTCAAGGAAAATTGTCTTCATTGAAACTTGAAAGGGAATGAAGTGTCTGATGGTGACATTATCATGCGAGGAATTAAAACCGTATGTCTAATATTGTTTCCTGAAATAATTCTCCCTTGTATGGCATGACTGCCAAGCTGTGTGGTTTCTAGTCCCGTTGCATAAACCAGAAGACTGATTAATATTTCGAAGCAACATAATAGGCACCCCAAACCTTTAGTTTCAGTACATGATTCGGCATACCAGAACATCTAATATTGTTCAAATAGTCAGACATATAAATACTCGTATCATTGTCTTTAACAGAACATGCCTTGCACAGACTATCCGAACTGAGATAGACCTTTTCATCACTAGACAACGAAGACAATATATACTCATTAACTTTATCTACCTCTTTGTGTGTTGGAGCAAGAATTGCTCGTTCTTCAAAGTATGCCGAAGACAACCGATCTTCCATTAGAGAGGGATAAAAAGATTTAACAACTGCTGAAATCGAATCTAGGTCATAATCCTTGACCAATAGTTCATCGGGAATTTCTATTTGCGTTTTTCCATCATTGTCAACACTTGCATTCCCATTATTATATGTCGATGGGCCATAATAATAGCATGTAATTTTAATTGTTTTATGGGCCTATTATGGGCCTAGTATGGGCCTATTTATGGGCCTATTATGGGCCTATTAAGTCAATTGGGCTTATTGGCCCAATAATATGTATATGTATATGTAAAATCTAATACAACCGATAAAAATTAATACTGCTTTATTAACTGCATTGGCCTTTTAGGCCCGTTTAAAAAATTGACAACATTCTATTTGCGGGCCAAACCTATATATCCGGCACATATTTAAAGATATATACACTTTAAATTAGGCTGCTAAATTTTAATAGGGTTATTTTGGGCTTTAGGCCCAACTTAAATATAATTATATATATAAAGTCCGGCAACAAAAAAATCAACCCACTATGCTATATATAAACTTCAACACAACCGACTATATAATATGTTATATGTTTATGTTTTAAAACAAAATAAAATAAGTAATGGGCTTATTGGCCCATTACATTCCACATAGTGTTCATCACCTGATTATATTAAATGGGCTTATAGACCCAAATAAATATTATAAGCCCATTTCCAATTGGTTTAATGGGCTTCGCATTAAAATCTGTAATATACTATTTCTATTTTTTTAAATAAACAAATTCAAAATGAGGAAGTGAAATACAAGCCCAATTTCAAAAGCTCGATTTATGTAATAATATATTATTTGTATTAAAGTGAATTATTAGTTGTCGTTTCTCTATAATATCAACCAATCTCAACATTATGTTATGTTGGATTAATTCGTAAATAACACAATTATTGTAATATTTGAGATATATATTCCTAATAAATTAACAAAATTAACAAACTAATCAATTAATTTAATTATATATATATAACACATATGAATACTTATTAAAGTTATTCAAAATAAAATTATAAATGTATATATTATTTATTTTAGTATTATAAAAAAAATCTACAAAATAAATGGACTTATGGCCGGATATAAATTTGTGCTGTAACATTAAGCCATATCCGTAATGGGCTTCAAGGCCCATTTGCTTGTTATTCGCTATGTTATTAATTGGGGCCGATAGACTTAATTAATGGACTTATCCGTTTTGATTCAATTGGGCTGGGCTTATGGCCTTCAAAGAGGATGACGTTGCCGGTTGAATCCACTAAAAACAAACAAATACCTCTCGAAACCGAAAACCCTATCTCATTAAAAAACTTTCCATTTCCGCCGTATCAGTTTCACTCTCCCTCTTTCTCTTCTCCATCAAGCTTCACTCTCCATTTTCACTGAAACTACATATCAATGGCGGATTCTTTGAACAAATCAAAGAATTGTCTTCCTTTTTCTCTACATCACCAAAAATCTTCATCTTCGAGTTTCACTTGCTCTTTCTCTAAGTCACTGAATCTCTAGATCTGGATCTTTGATTTTTCAAAAAACACAGATCTAAAATAATCCTCTGATAATCCACCACCACACTTCAGATTTGTATCCCACCACCGCAAAAAGGATATCTGGAGATGAAACTTCGTCGTCTTCATGAGATCCAAGGCCGGTGTTCTCCCCAAGTTAACATGCAAAGCGAAGATCCACCACGACCGTCGTCTTCACTTCTTCTTTCTGGAAGAGGAATTTTGTTTTCAGATCCACAGTGGAGAAAGGTAATCTTTATCTCTCTCTCTCTCTCTCTCTCTCTCTCTCTCTCTCTCTCTCTCTCTCTCTCTCGCTTTATTTCTTTGTCTCGTTCTGTGGATATCCATTAAGGTCTCTCTCTCTCTCTCTCTCTCTCTCTCTCTCTCTCTCTCTCTCTCTCTCTCTCTCTCTCTCTCTCTCTCTCTCTCTCTCTCTCTCTCTCTCTCTCTCTTAATCAGAAGATCCCTTAAGTTTGAAACCCTAAAAACTTTCGATTGAACAAAACCTGATAGTTATCTCTAGTAGTATTCGTTTTATTGGTGTTGACTGCTTTCATAGTTTGGAAAATATCATTTCAGCTAGAACAACCCATAAGAACATCTCATGCTTATCAGATGTCGTTTTCTTTTTGGGTTTCAGGGAGAAAACGATTCGTCATCTAGAATCTTCTTGATGAAGATTGTTCTTCATTTGTTCTTTGTTTAATATTTTAATTTAATGAGGTAAAATCTGATATTATATGAAATCGGCTCGACTTTATGATAAATAATAAATCTGATATTATATAAAACTGGCTCGACTTTCTGATAAATATTATATGAAACCGGCTCGACTTTACTAATTTAAATATATGGGCTTCTGAATAAAATAGTATGGCCTTAAACATTATAAATATGGGCTTTTTGGCCCAGTTAATATGTTAAACAACCAAAACAAATAACGACAGCTTTATTATAGGCTTACTATTGGGCTTCATTTTGTCAAGTCAGTGAAAATGTAATGGACTTATTGGCCTAACTAAATAACTATCTATAACTTTTTGATTGGGCTTAATTAATGGGCTTTAATCTATGTTACCATCTAGAAAATTAAAAAAGGCTGATATATATAAAAAATTATACTTTAATATTTGTGGGCTAATAAGCCCAAATACATAAACCTTTTAATTGGAGCCCATACAAAATTATTATATAATACATAGGAATTACGAAGCCTGCTATTTAAATTTGAATGGGCTTATTGGCCCAAGTTTAAATAAATTGGACGGGTTTAAATTTTGGCCCAATTAAGAAGCCTGCTAATTTTATTAAATATATATTTCTTTTTACACGAACTTCAAACAATCAAGATATTTTCGAATCTGTCTAGAGGGTTCGGATATTTTTCTTTCACATTTACCGATTCTCTCTCTCTCTCTCTCTCTCTCTCTCTCTCTCTCTCTCTCTCTCTCTCTCTCTCTCTCTCTCTCTCTCTCTCTCTCTCTATGTGTCTGTCTGTTAAACCTTCCTTCAAAACTTTTTGTTTCTTTTTCAAACCTTCCAGATCCATTGATCCATAACAATGGACAAATACCTACCGTGTTCCTCTATATCTTTCTCTATTAAGGTCACACATACTCTTTCATTTTTCCAAGATTTTAGATCCAAAACAAAAACTCCGAAGAAGGCCCTAAATCTTTTAATCACTGCATTGGCCATCTTCATACTAGATCTGATTATTTAAAAAATCCTTTTATAAGGATATCTTTATCTCCCCACCGGTGATGAGGAGATCAAGCTCCAAGATGAACAATATGAAGTGCAAACGATCTAGGTCAGTCTTCTGTTAGTGTGGATCCCTTATGTTTATTTACAGATCTGCTAATTATGATTTTTTTACCTTGTTTAATAACATGCAGAGCGATCGACGGGTTTCAGATCCATGGAAGATGTTCTGGCGAGATCAAAAGTGGATAAATGTAAGGAGGATCTATCTCTGTCTTGTTCTCTCCCTCTCTCTCTCTCTCACCCTAAACCTTATCTCTCTGCATGTTAATTTACATATCTAATTTTTTTATACTTCTTTGTCTTGAAGGTTTAAACCAAAAGCACTTTCGACCACCTCTGTGTATTCATTTAACATGGAAAGCCACCGAAGGGTTTCAGATCCAACAAAGAAGACCTTCAAGATAAAGGTTAAGGAGGTCGATCTCCCTACTGTCATCAAAGAAATTAAAAGGTAAGCTCTCTGTCTCTATCTCTATTAATCTCCATCTGTAGCGACCCAATTGATATGAGTATTTGCTTCTGGTTCATTGATTTTAGAATTTATAAATAATATAATTTTATATATTATTTTAGAAAGATACTGCATGTTTGGTTAGAGTTGTTTCTTTGTTT